>APFE031227968.1:54420-235654 GCA_000404065.3 Pinus taeda
TTACATTATTATTGTTATGTCAACTCTGATTATATTATGACCCCTTAGACTCCTATATATAGAAAGGAGGTCTTGTCATTTGTATCATCCAATAATTGTTCATTTGTGTAATGTAAAGGAGATTGCCCCATTGAAGAGGCTAAATTATAAGGCATTGATCTATCTTTTCTATCTTTTTGTGAGCTATTTTGATAACAAACTTTGATTATCACACATGATCCTAGTCGCCTCCATCTTTCTTCTGGATAGGTTCACAAGCAGTTTTCTAATCCATATGGCTTCACACAAATATGTGCTTATGGTCATATATTCTGCTTCAACTGAGCTCAGAGCTACGAATTTCTTTTCCTACTGCACCAAGAGGTCATTCCCAATCCAATATTGAAACAGTACCCGGAGGTACTTTTCCGATCCACTGAACTTCCAGCCCAATATGCATCAATAAATCCACTCAATCTAATATCCTTACTCCTGGCGTACAAGAGTCCATAATTGATTTTTCCCTATATATATCTAATAACATGTTTGGTTGTTGCCTAGTGCGCCCTCTTTGGTTCCACCATTAACTGACTGAGGGTGTTGACAGCATAACAAACGTCTATCCTAGTATTGACCAAATACATCAAGGACCCTATGAGTTTCCTGTATAAGGTGGGATCAAAATCCTTGTCTTCTAATGCATCAATTTTCTACCAATTGCTAATCATTGGTGTAGCCATGGGTCTACAATCCTACATCCGGAATCTCTTCATATTTTTCGTAGCATATCTCCCTTGTCCAAGGAAGACCTCCCCCATTTTTTTGCCAAACTTCCAACCCTAGGAAATAATGCATCTATCCCAAATCCTTCATGTCAAATTATGTGGCTAGACTCTTCTTGTAGTCCCCGATGGGCCTAGATGATCTTGTTAGGAAGAGATCATCCACATATAATACTAGGATTAAAGGCTAATTCTTTACAATCAGATAGTAGAGATTTGGATCTGCATCTCTCTTTACAAATCTCATCTTCTTCAAGTAGCCATCAATTTGACCATACCATGCTCTAGGTGCCTGTTTCAGCCCATACAAGGCTTTCTTCAATCTGCATACATGAGACTTTTACTCATGTGTGTCAAAGCCTTCTAGTTGTTCAATGTATACCTCCTTTTCTATCGCCCTATTCAATAATGTTGTTTTGACATCCATCTGATGAATCTCCCATCCCATCTCTACTACAAGAGATATCATGGTTCTAATACATGTATACCTGGCTATTGGGGCAAAGGTCTTTTCGTAGTCAATTCTTTCCTTCTGAGCATACCCCTTAGCCACAAACCTGGCTTTGTATTTTTCCCTTCCTTCTGAGCATACTCCTTAGACACAAACCTGGCTTTTTATTTTTTCACACTGTCATCTGCAGCATATTTAATCTTGTAGATCCATCTCGAACTTACCACCTATCTGTCTTGAGGCCATGGCATTGCCTCCCAGATATTTTTCACCATTATGGAGTTGTATTCCTCTACCATCGCATCCAACCAAACCTGATGTTGAGCAACCTCCTAAAAACTGGCATGCTCCCCATCTTGAGCTACTAATGCCTGATATCTATTTGGATGTTTTCGCTCCCTCTTACTATTTGTTGGTGCACCGATCAAATCCTATGCATCTCGCAACATCTGATGAAATTCCCTGTTTGTTCTTCCTCTTGTAGCAGGTGCTTCTGTTAGCTCCTCCTTCTCCTGTGATTCTAATTTCTTCCTGATTCAAGGAAGAATTCTTTACTTTTGTTGGTTGAAGATGTTTGACCAACGACTCATCTTTTGACTGCTCCTCGGAAGGGTTTTCTCGAGATTTTTTGAAAGCCCTGTCCTCCATGAACTTCATATCTCGTTGAACTACTACCTTCCTGCTCCTTGGAAGAAATATTCGGTATGCCTTAGTGTTTTTTCTATATCCCACTGGATATCCTTTCTCTATAGTTTGATCTAGCTTCTTCCTCTTTTCCTTGGGTATGCAGCAATATGCTAAGCTCCCAAATATCCTGAAATGACTGATTTGAGGTGTCTTCTATGTGAAGACTTTCTCTGGAGTAATATTGCCCAATGACTGATGAGGAGTTCTATTCTAAACATAGATTGCCGTGTTGCATGTTTCTACCCACAAGAACTTTGGCATATCTTGATCATACATCATGGCCCTAGTTGCTTCTACGATAGTCCTATTCTTTCTTTCTGCTACTTCATTCTGCTCCAGATTGTAAGGAGTTGTCCACTCTCTTCTGATGCTCTCCTTAGCAGAAAAATCAGTGAAGTCCTTATCGACATACTCTCCACCATTATCTAATTGCAAAAATTTTATTTTCTTTCCTGCCAGAGTCTCCACCAGAGTTTTGAACTCTTTGAATCAAGGGAAAACCTCGTCCTTGATTTTCAGAAAATAAATCCAAATTTTCCTTGAGTGGTCATTAATGAAGGTGACAAATTACTCGGCACCACTAAGAGCTTTAGTGGACATAGGTCCACAAATATATGAGTGTATCAATCCTAGTACACTCTTGGACTAGTTTTTACTTCTAGGAAATGCTTTTTTGACATACTTTCCTAGAGCACATCCTCTACATACATCATCTCGTTTTGTACTAAGATCTGAAACAGTTGTTACTGTTTTCCTGACAATTCTCAGAGCTCCATGGTGCAAATGTCCCATAATTCTGTGCCACAGTTCGTTAAAATCTTTGTCTCCGTGATTGCCTATCAGTGCCATTGGTGATTCTAGTTGTAGTTTGTACAAGCTATTACTTTTGATCTCGATCTGCACTTTCCTTTTCCAGCTCAGATGTTTGACATATACTTTCTCCTTGATGAGAGAAACATCATAGCACTTGCCTTGAAGTTATGACACAGAAACTAAATTCATCCCCAATCCTAGTACATGCAGCACATTGGTAGCATGGAACCGTTCTCCTCTTTCTGTTTGAGAAACTATGGTACCCTTCCCTACTGGAGTACACTTTGCCTTATTCCAGATGGTAATCTGAAAATTCATCCTTTCCTCCTAATAATCTAAGAAACATTCTCAAATTCCTGTCATACGCCAAGAGGCTCCACTATCTATATACCATACCTCTAATGATGCAGAGCTAGTCACACAAACAACTTCTTCTTCCAATCTAGAAGCCAACATAGAGAAATCAAAATAATTGTCTCTTGTGTAATTTTCTGAAAATATGTGCAAGTCTTTTGATGTAGATGTCTCTACATCATGGTCTCGACCCATAATTGATTTTCCCTTCTTGTCTCTGATTACTTACTCTGATACCATGTTGAAATTCTATCACTGCAACAACTGATTTATTTTACCTACTTATTTCCCAATAAGTTATTCGCGAAAACCCTCCAATAAATATTAAAATAAATTCTATTCCAAAGATCACACCATAATACAAATACAAATACATGCACAAAACACATCATCACATATATTTTGGAGAATTGTCCCCAAAAAAACCCAATGCGCGAAAACCTATGCAGTAGAAGATGATTTTATTAATCAACTATTCTTCAATACAACTGGGTGCCAAATTGGCTTACCCAATAGAGATAAATTCTCCATCACTTCTCTCAGACTCAGCATTAATCTTGCTGACCTCTACACAGCTCCCAAACCCTCTGCATCAACTTCTGTCTCTACGTCAGCTTCTATCTCTGCATCAAAAGTGGGCCTCTCTGCATCATTCACACAAGGCCTCCAGTGAATGTGCAGTCTTATTGCCTCTGTTTCTGCCTGAGAGGCTCTACCTCTGTCTCTCTAACTCTGTGCTGATCTTCTAGTGTTGTTCCTAACTCTTTGTTTTGTACCCGCTACCTCTTTCTACACTTCAGACCTTTAATTCGAATTTCTCAACTAACCTCACTCCAGAAATTGAATTGATTGGTCTCCTTCTGTATATCTCCAACTGACCCTCAAGTCTCCTTTTATACTTTTCTTGTTGATGAATCAACGGCTAAGATTAAGTCCCTAATCAATGACTAAGATTAAAAAATACTTAATCCTTATCTTTTGAAAGCTTCTCATCCTTATCTTTATTAATATCCATTAATATTTTTATTTTCCGAAGTTTAGACTTAGAAACTCATTAAAAATATTAATTATTTTAATAACTCTTTATCGAGATGGATATTTCCAAAACGATTTATGGGTTTTGGGCATCTCATGTGCTTTAGACACTCTACCAATTTTCATGGCTAGAGCACATCCGATGCTATCCCAAATCAATAGGCAACTATTGCTACTCTTTGGAAATCAAACTGCTAATGAAATCCAACTTCTCAAGTGTCTCCAGTGTGTTATCCAAGTGCCCATCGATTTCTTTTTATAATCTTCTATTAGAGCACTGATGGCCAAGATTAAAATTTAATCAAGGGCCGAGATCGTATCGGAATTGATCTATGTGAGTTATAGGATTCTCACCTTGCGTAAATTAACTCTGATTAATTAACCAATTTTCCTAAGTTTAGACTTAGGAAACATTATAAAATAGGTTAATAATCTAATTAAGTGATCTCTAGGTGGAATTTCTAGAAATGTTTTTTGCGTTATGGAGATCTCATGAATTCTAGCCTCTCCACAAAGTTTCGTGACTAGAACATATCCGATGCTGCAAAAACTAACATAGGACAGTATTGGAGCAGCCAAAAAAACAGGAGTTAGGAGGGTTGTAGTGGATTGCTCCAAGTCCTAAGTACATCTTCTTGAAGCACTGAGAGGACTGTTAGAAGAGGCATAATTGAGTGAGATCAGGACTGATTCTTGAAGGATGAAGAAAGGAGGTCAAGGGAGCAGATCACATCAGTCCAAGTTCATTGTTGAAGAAGGGTTTTTGACAATGATAAGTGGCAACCTTCTGTACGTTAGGTGTGTCTTCATCAAGTAACACAGGCAGACACTAGTGGGGAGAAAGTCCCTAAGAGTTTTGTCCTTGAAGGACTAAGGACCAGCTAGTGGGAAAGAAGTCCCAAAGGAGTTGAGGAACAATAGTGGGAAGTTGAGAGTTGTTCACAAACAAAGTTGTGAACAACTCAATAGGAGTCTCAATGCGTTGGTGCATTGGAGGATTAACGATCAACTAAAGAGCGGTTGGAGTCCTGTTCGATGACCTAATGGATCTGGTTCATAACTTCATTGATAGAGGCAGATTGAAGTTGCTGCAAATCAGGAGCCGAAGGACCAGGCAGGTGTGTCCAAGATATGACCGAGAGGAGTTGAGAGAACGCACTACATCATCCATATGGTCGGTGTATCTTGTTCATGCAATTTGGTTGTCGTAATTTGTTGACATTGGGTTATTGTAAAATTATAAACAGTTGTCTATATTTTGTGCACTAGTAGATTTGCTGTTGTATATTGCTCTGCTGTGCAAAGTAGTTTGTTGTGATACTTGGATTCGTAGCATTAGTGATTGTAAGATTCTAACCTAGACTCCAGTTTCATGGAAAAACAACAATAAAGATCCTATTCACAAGCTGATATATACCAGAAATTTCAAGCTGAATATACACTTGAGAATTAAGGTGCATAGCTTCCTATAGCTGGTTCAAAGACTGTGTTTTATGTGCTGAAGCTGACTGAGTATCTCAACTTCCTTGGACGGCGTTAATGCCAGGTCGTATTTCCCTTTGAAATCCGTACTAACATTTGTAAAAGAGATGTGACTGTCACTCATAGGAAAAACTATTGTATAATTTCTGGAAAAGTATATTGATTTTAAAGTCTCAATGGTAGTTACTCTTGTTGTCTTATTTCTGGACATGCTGATGTTGTATTAGATAGTCTCTTTTGTTGGGCATTGTAAACACGTTTGAACTAAAACTCACAGGAATTACACCTACAGCAGTTTACATTCAAACTGTTTGACCAAAAACTTCACTGGAAAACCATATAAACTCTGAAAACTACAATGAGTATTTTGGGAGATTTCTAAGAGGAAATCTTACACACCATTCATTTAATGCAAAATTTTGTCACACATTTCTGGTGTTATTACTTTAAGTGAATTATGGAGTGCAAACATCACCTTAAGGTGCTTCCAAATCAAATCAGTTAGTATTGTATGGAAATCAGCATTGAGAACAATTCAGATCTATTATTTGTCGCCCGTTATCAGACTCAAATTTACTAGTGCTGTTCAGACTGTTTGAATGTAAATTCCAGATTTATATACCAATACATCAGCAATGCTAAAACAACCTCTTAACAGATTGCCATAGATGTGGAGAAATAGACCATGGATGAATATCACAGCTAGAGTGCAATTTAGAAATTCTCCTCAGTCCTTTAAACCCTCACACAGTAGCAGATAACCTTGCATCATTAACAATATTTAAGTCATTCTGTCAAGTTCACCATTGATTTACTTCCTTGAAAGGACTAAATGTGAATCCATTAGAACTTTATGAAAATGTGATGTGTACAGGTATATTCAATGACAATATCGCATGCATGTCAGATTTTCCATCAAACTCGACTTTGAAAGGCACCTTCGGCAAGAGTTTAGATTTAAAACCTTAGATTCAATCAGTAGTTATAAGATTTTCCATTTCTTTGATTATTAGAACAAGTTAGAGTGTAAAACGATGCCACAGCTCTGTAAAAATGGTGTATTCAGCCTTTATTCAATGAAATTTCCATCAAACAAATTCAGATTTAAATCCTTCAAACCCCGAGAATTTGTTAGTTATTCTTGTATTAAATCCATACAAGAATGAAACAATGGAACATTAGATTCAACCCAGGAAAATAGCAAGTCCAATTTATGATAAGCTATTTCAATGCACTGTCATATTCAAGCTATCAGTGCATTTTCCTTTGCACGTGTTATTAGTGACTCCAATGAGAAGCCTGGATCAAGGTCCACTCACTCATCCTTGACAGCTAGTTCCAACTTCAACAGGCCTCAACATTCTCTTCGATGTTCATCACCAAGACTCATTAGTTTCTAGCATCTTTTTTTTTGCACATTATTTTTTAACTTCTCTCAATTAGACATTTGGAATTAATCTTGACAGTTCATTCTGTATGGTTTCCTACTTACTATTTTGTTCTGGAAGTTTCTTTCACTCTCCCACTTTGTACCTGCTCTGGGTGTACTCTTTTAGTTGCATTGACCCACTTTTGTTATGACTTGTTGGACAGTAACAAAATTATTTTATCTTATATTTTCTCAATACAAGTAAATGGAAGCACACGAAATGTTAACAACGAAGTAGGATTAAAAGTGTCACATATATTAAATACTATATCATGACACTATAAAGTGATCTTGATATAGCCATTAAAAATCCATGCTACAAGTACAACTTAATATTTAACACGCGTACCTTTAATCAATTCTCTACGGTACAGTACATATCCATCAGCTGAAGCTTCTATTGCAGTACACCCATGCTGCAAAATACATGACACCAGTTACAAAGCAGGGGAACTATTTTAAACAAGTGTAATATGCAACATTGCTGCTTAGTATCTGCCTTTTATGATAAAAGTAATTGACAATTTTAAATAATAATAATAATCTATTGATAATTTTAAATATATATACATAAATACATTAAATATACTTTAATATAATTTTAAATTAATATAATATTAAAAACCAATATAAAAATTTAACATAATAAAAGCCTAATAAATTTCATAGAATTTGTTTAAAAATTTCAAAACTAATTGAAAGCAAGATGTTTTAAAATAAAATATTTTGATTTTTAAATGGTTATGGTTTTTCGGTGGTATTGATAAAACATGGTATTGGCCCATGGTATTGTAACAAAGCATATTTACACGTTAATAATATCCATGGTAAAATGGTGGTAAATATCCATGGTTAATAGAAATACTCCCTATCAAACATCACCTCCAAGCACTAAATGGGAGATCCATTGCCGATTATTGGAAAGATATAGAGACTCCAGATGATTGAAGGAGATGGAAAGGAAAATAAAATTGGCCTAGCTCAGAGGAAGTTGAGGTTAAGGAAGTACTAATGAATGCCAAATTCCAATTGAAATAGGGGCGGATAAGTTAAGATGGGGGTATTCTTTGAAAGGTATGTTTTCAAGCTTACAGGTTGGAAGTTGGTTTGGAAGTTGGTTTCAATGAGCAGGAGCAAGAGCCTGTCTAGGCAAAGATCTGGTTGGAAAGCCTATGGCCAAAAGTGTCTCACTTTCTCTGGTTAATATTGAGCAGCAGAATCCTCACTTGGGATCAAATAAGGAAAAGAGGTTTTAGTGGACCTTCAAGTTTTGTGTTGTGCCGATCACAAGAGGCAACTCTAAACCATCTTCTAAATAATTGTACAAAAATAGAGGTCTAATGGAGAAAAGTGGAGCAATCATTTGGACACCTAGATCGAATGAGGGACCCTTTGAAAGAAGCTATAGTGGGATGGAGGAAGAATTTGTTCCAGAATCCAGTGTTCAATCGAGCATGGGTCCTCATCCTAGGATTTCTACTTTGGAATGTCTGGAAAGGGCGTAACCAAACTATATTAAAAAATATACAAGCCACATCATAGTCAATATGGCAACATATTATGCTTTATAATCTCAAGGAAACAGTATTGGCAGAGTCATGGACAAAAGAAGATTGGAAAGCTAGTGAAGAATAGATGGAGATCTTCCGTAAATTAGGGCTTCCTTTGTCAGTAGTCAGAAGACAAAATCCAACAGCACCCAGTCCTCCAAGATCATCCCCAGAGGTTTTTATCCACCCTCTAGGAGGATTTGGGAAGATTAACTTCAACGGGGCAGCCAAAGGGAACCCTAGTCTTGCAAGGTGTGGAGGGGTTGTCAAAGATGTTGAAGGAAGATCAATAGCGATATATGCAAGTTATAGTGGCATAACCACCAATAAGGTGGTTAAACTTACTGCTCTCGAAAAATGTTTATGCTTAGCCTTGAGTATGGAGTTCAGAAAAATCCAAATTACTGGAGATTCTACTTTAATCATCCATATGGTCTAAACACTAATTAATGGATCTCGTCTTTCCAAAGTTGTTAAAAGCTAGCGAATGGAAACTCAAATTCAGTGAATCAAGGGTCTTCTTTCTTCATTTGCATATGTGCGGACTTCATATGTTAGGTGTGTTATTGCTCAAATTGTACAAACATTGCGACAACGACTCATGTTGGGGGTTGTCATTCTGATCCACAACCTATCCATTCTAGTTGTCTCCCAACAACAAGCTATGGGGGGTTTTCCCTATGGAAACGTGAAGGTGAAAGACAAGTTGGCAACCAACGTGTCTGGGAAACATGATTGAGTGGCCTAGCTACTTGGTTAAATTTAGAAAGATTAAAAGATTAGATTAGATTGAATTGTGAGACCAATGCCTTATGGAGTCAACTTCTTGCTTATTTTCAAATAAAGACCCAATAACTAGATCGAAAATCGTTGCTTGGATGCTATGCAAATCCTAAGAGGTATGTGTGATGCAAGAATGTTGGTTTCTTTTCGTTATATGCCTATTCTAAGTAAGACCTTCCTCTTAATTGTTTTGGAACCAATCTTTAAAGTAGGTTGTGTGATAGAAGCCAACGGGAAGTAAGCAAAGCCTTAATTAACGATACCTCCCCCTGTGTTCCAACCACCTAATGCCTTTGATGCTACAGAAATTGTGGCTCTGACGACTACAAGGTCATTGTGCTAACCACTAGAAATGTGTTGAATCCCTTAAGCTAAATTGAGCAAGGGGGGCCCTAAATGTCTATCAACCAATCTTATGCTTGGAGGTATGTTATTAAGGCAACTCAATGTTATCAGAACTGGATCAGAACTGGTGGAACCGACCGATTCAACCATTTTTGGCCCAAAACCGGTCTGAACCAGGCCTCTGAACTGGAATAGGTCAGTTCAGTACCAAACCGGCCAGTTCTGTAATGAAACCGACCAGTTCGGTACTGAACCAACCAGTTTAGGACCAGTTCCATGCAGTTTGTACCTATGTAGGCGAGTGTAAAAAAATTGCATCTTATTATTATTATTATTATTTTATTTATTTGTTTAGTTGGTTGGCCCACTTCTAATTCTCCCCTAAGCTAGCCTAATATTCAAGCCTATGGCCCTTAGCCTAATAATCAAACATATGGCCCTAGTATTGCTATGCAATCCATGGTAATGTTAAATTCTTAAAGTAAAAGTGACATTCTTGTTGTTTTGGGGTAGCATCAGATGTGATTTAGCCATGAAAATTGGTGGAGAGGAAGGGTACCATAGTTTTTCAAACAAAAATGAGAGAGCGGATGTGCTACCAACGTGTTGCATGTACCAGGACTGGGGATGAACTTACTTTCCGTATCGCAACTTCAAGGCAAGGGCTATGACTTTTTATTCATCAAGGAGAAAGTATACGTCAAACACCCGAGCTGGAAAAAGAAAGTGCAGATCAGGATCAGAAGTAACAGGTTGTACAGATTACAACTAGAATCACCATTGGCACTAATAGGCAATCATGGACACAAGGATTTGACTGAACTATGGCACAAAAGTATGGGACATTTGCACCATGGGGCTCAAAAAATTCTCAGGAAAACTGTATCAGGAGTTCCTGATCTGAGTACAAAACGAGATGATGTATGTAGAGGATGTGCTCTAGGAATGTATGCCAAAGACATTTCCTAGAAGTAAAAACAAGGCTAAGAATGTACTAGGATTGATACACTCAGATATCTGTGGACCTATGTCCACTAAAGCTCTCAGTGGTTATGAGTAGTAATTTTTAGATCCATTGAACTTCCTACCCAATTTGCATCAGTAAATCCACTCAATCTGATATCCTTACTCCTAGTGTACAAGAGTCCATAATCGATTGTTCCCTGTAAATACCTGAGAACATGTTTGGCTGCTGCCCAGTGTGCCCTCTTTGGCTCCACCATGAATTGACTGAGGGTGTTGACAGCGTAGCAAATGTCTGGTCTGGTATTGACTAAATACATCAAGGACCCTATGAGCTACCTGTATAAGGTGGGATCAACATCCTTGTCTTCTGATGCATCAATATTCTTCCAGTTGGTGATCATTGGAGTATCCATGAGTCTACAGTCCTCCATCCAGAATCTCTTCAGGATTTTTGTAGCATATCTCCCTTGTCCAAGGAAGATCTCCCCCTTTTGATGCCAAACTTCCAACCCCAGGTAATAACGCATTCTTCCCAAATCCTTCATGTCGAATTTCATGGCTAGATTATCCTTGCAATCCCCAATGAGCCTGAATGATCCTGTTAGGAAGAGATCATGCACATATAATACTAAGATTAGAGGCTCATTCTCTACAACTAGATAGTAGAGATTTGGATCTATTTCACTCTTGACAAATCCCATTTTATGCAAGTAGCCATTGATTTGGATCCGCGTCACTCTTGAAAAATCTCATTTTATGCATGTAGCATACATGAGACTTCATCTCATGTGTCTCAAAGCCCTCTGTTTGTTCAATTTATACCTCTTCTTCTATCACTCTGTTCAAAAATGTCATTTTGACATCCATCTAATGAATCTCCCACCCCATTTGTGTTGCAAGAGATATCACGGTTCTAATAGATGTATACCTGGCTACCGGGAAGAAGGTCTCCTCGTAGTCAATTCCTTCCTTCTGAGCATAGCCCTTAGCCACAAACCTAGATTTGTATTTCTCAACACTATTGTCTGCAATGTATTTGATCTTGTTGATCCATCTCGAACCTACCACTCATCTATCTTGAGGCCTTGGCACTACCTCCCAAACACCATTCACCATTATGGAGTTGTACTCCTCCACCATTGAATCCAGCCAAACATAATGTTGAGCTGCCTCTTAAAAACTGGCAGGCTCCCAATCTTGAGCTACTAATTCCTTATATCTATCTGGTTGTTTTCTCTCCCTCTTATTGTTCCTTGGCACAATGATGAAGTCCTCTGCATCTCACAAAATCTAACAAATTTCCCTACTCATTCTTCCTCTACCAGCAGGTGCTTCTGTTAGCTCCTCCTCATCTTGTGATTCTTCCTAATGAAGAATTCTTTTCTTCTGTTGGTTGAAGAGGTTTGACCAATGGTTCCTCTTTTGACTGCTCCTCGAAAGGCATTTCTCGAGATTTTATGAAAGCCCTGTCCTCCATGAACTTCACATCTCGTCGAACTACTCCTTCCTACTCCCTGGAAGATAGACTTTGTATGCCTTAGCGTTCTCACTATATCCTATTACACAGTAATTTGTCACTGTCCTCATCTCCCCTTTACTGTGTCATACATCAAATAAACATGTCCATATCTTCCCACTCATGCAAGAAGATTAAGCAAATGCTCTCTAATGCTGAATATTGACCCTTTTTTACTAGTAGGCCCTTAAAATGTGCAATGATTGGTCCAAATGCATTGTCTCCTTACGATGTCGTCGCTAGTCCCTAGTTAATGACTTGCGATGATCCAGATTTGGCGAATTAGTTCAAACAGTTGGCCTTCTGGATGTTTCTAGAGCTAGTTGTTGGGTCAATTTGGGTCACCTTTCTACCTCTGTGATGGTGGTTCCACCTTTTATGAAACCTCCCTTGAGGATAAGCTCCCTCTCCCTCATTCATGGAAGCTCCTCCTCCTATAAAAGCACTCACCATTGCTATGATCTTCTAATTTTTTGAGTTCCTAATTCTTGGATTGTTGATTGCTAGTTCTTGTTTTAGCAGATTAAATAGTTTTGGTGTGAGTGTGACAAGTGTGGAATTGATGATAGTTTGATAGGAGGGTGTGGAGTGCCTTAGCCTTCAATTAGAGCTTGTGAGTGAGACAGAGAGATATCATCCATTTGGGAGACCCATTCTTGAGAGTGAATGCTTGAAGGAACATATCGGCTAGACCCTCTGAGAAGGCTTACGACGTCAAGGCTTGGTTGTAAGCTTTGCTCTTGATTTATTTTAATGCAATCAATAACGATTTCCTATACCTTGTGTACAATTTACTTGATAGCTTGTAACTCCTTGACTTTGAGTAAATAGATCATTGTTGTTCTTGGTTACGTGTTCTATTATTTCTTGCGGTGTTTTAGGTGAATTACTCTTTAAGGAGAAGGAAACGAAAGCTGGAGAAGTGCAACGGAAGCTTCATCGAGCACCGATTTTGAGGTAGGCCTCCAACAATGACTATCTAAGGGAATTGATTGTTGATTTGTTTTGGCTGTGACTAGACCCACTCTAGGGCTAGAGGGGTTGCCTCTGTCCACAAAGGGAACACTTTCCTTTATTGCAATTTGGTGACTTCACTGGGGAGTCCTTTGTATTTTCCCTTCTTGTTTTTCTTTTGATTTAGTGTCTCTTGAATTTTGGGGTTGCACCTTCAGTTCTTGGATTACTTGAGTCAATCTGGGAGACCTTTTGACTATTTGGAAGATTAATCTGGTGTCATTTAGGTGAATTTAATTTGTCTTTCACTTAAGTAAGATCGTCGCTGAAGATAGCCTAACAGTCGCAATGACGTCGCCGATGTTATAGCTTTGTACCTGCGACTATTTGGCTTTCGTCTTGGGTTGCTAGTTTAATTCCTACGGCGATTCCTAAAATCGGACCATCTCTGCAAACAAGTGTACTTTAGCGACTAGTATCTAGTTGTCAATGTAACACTTACGATGATGTCTCTAGTTGTTAGTGTAACACCTGTGATGACGTCTCTAGTTGTCAGTGTAACACCTATGACAATTCCTGTAAAGTTGTTTTTACAACTTTACCTCCTGAATCCACCAGTTGTTTATCCCCCATTGTTTCTTGTCTCTCATTAGCTTGTTTTGATTGCTTTTGGTTAAGGTATTGTCTCTTTGATTTCATTGAGTGAGCCTTGTGATTTTTTTCTATCATGTGACCTAGCTCTTTAGCAGTTTCGTCGAGAAACCATTTGCTTGGGTTACTTGTCTGTCCAAGGTTCATCCACAACCATCTTATTGATTTGCTTGAGGCTTTTTTGTTGCTTTTTTTTGTTGCTGGTTGGATTTTAGTGTCGATTATTGAGCCAATTTTTTTATGTTGATTTGATTTCTTCACTACCAAGCATAGATCAAAATTGTTTGGATCGATCAGTTCACACTTGCTTGTTTGTCTCTTTAAATTTAAAAAAAAAATTAAAAAAATTAAAAGATTGCATTCATTTAGCATACGAAAGTGAAAGTACATTTGCATTACGAATTTTCATGTTTGAGAAATTGGAAAGCAAATTTTAAATCTTTCATTAGTAATGTCGATGCATTATGAGATTAGTGTATCGATGCATTGTGTTTCTTAGTGTTTGCATTCCCTTGTGAATGAGCTTTCTACCCTCCTTTAAGTAGGTGTTCATCGAAACAATCGATGCTTTACTCATTGTAGCTGCATCCTAGGAATTGTTGAGATACATTCGGTAGGGCCTGAAAAGTGAAACTTAATTCAAGATCAACTCTAAAATCAATTGAATGAACCTAACAAGGCATTGGAACTTAACGCACATTATTTAGAGGTCTAGGCTAGAGACATGCTCTGGCATTGTTAAACCTAGTCACTATTACTTTTACTTAAGGTTGGGTGATTCCTCCTTTTGTGACTCAATAGTTGCCTAGTACGGTCTTGTGCTCCCAGTACTATTATAGACATATTTGGGCACTGCAACCCCAATCACATATGTCAATAAACCAAGGGCTCTTAAACCCCTAAAAGTGTTGTTTCATACCCTAAAGGATCAAGGTCAGTTGATTACATCATTTCCCAGAAGTTCCACCTAAAAAACTATTCAGAACTGGTCAAAATTGACCCATACAGTTTTCTCCTTAGTCAAGATGCGATGCATCTCATCTATTACACACGGGGCGTGCGATGCATACTGAGAAGGCCTTCTATAGGGTGCGATGGGTGAGAGTAGACAAATGGCAGAGGCAGTTGGCTAAGTGGAAACCCAGAGAATCTTCTAGAAACTGCTCATATGACACTTGCCTCTCTGAATTCGCCGAGGGATGAGTAAGAGATCATGAAATCTCCAAGTGGAACCAAGAACTATCAGTGGAATGACACTAATAAAAAATCCAGAAGCTAACTCACCCCCTTGCAACTATCTATATATGGATCCCTCATCCTAGAGATCCAGAGGTTGGAATTTTATAATCTGTAAGGAAGTGTTGTTGGTTTCTCTTTGAGACATTGTATTGTTGGGTGATCTTGCTTTTCATGAGGTGAAGAGGGCTTTCATGCTAGGAGGATGATGCTGGATTAGACAACTGGGTTGTAATCATCTTTTCTACTTCTACTATCAATAAAGTTATTTGAGTTTTCCTCCATATACTTGTGTGTTTATGAATCTTGTATTTTTGTATACAATTGTATGGTTAATGTACTTATGCTTCTACATTGTTTATGGTATCATTGATCTCTATGCTTTGATGGTTTCTTGTTTCTTTGCCTCTATAGGTGTTCTTTGAACCGGGACAAGTGAGGAAGGAGTGGCGAGCTCTATCAAAGGAGAGAGGAAACAAGCAAGGAGCCAAGAGAAAGACTAAGGTTGGTGCTCTCTACTTCTCTCTTATTTATATTCCATAAAGGAAAACACAAGTTACTTTGAATTGTTTGTTTCTAAGATAGCTACCCATCTTAGTGGGACTAGCAGTTCTAAATAGACACTAGTTTTCTTGGAAACAAAATGGAAACACTGCTAGGGAACAAATAGTTTTCTTGTTTTTTACTGTTGTTTTCTTTATAAACTACAGACGGAGCCTGAAGTTATGCCAACTAGCCTTCAAACTTCTTTTGCTATGCAACTGTAAAGTATATCAATGCTACTTCAGTGAATCTCTGGGTTGGTTTATGAACTGAACATCTAAATTGCAAACATCCTAAGTGCCCTAGTGGTAGCTCAATAACCTCATAAGATCATACCCCTGTACTTTGCGTTTATTGTCTATCATAGGCTAGCTGAAATCACTGAACTTAGCTACAAATTGTGAGTGAAAACCATGCTCAGTTTCATTTTCTGGACCATCGCACTGTCTCTCATTGGTAATCTGGATGCATCGCACCTCCCATGTGCTGCAGGTGAGATGCATTCCTGTTTCCCTTAAGGACAGGTGCAATGATTGAATGAGATTGTTTCCCTCTCTAGAATTTGGTTTTTTCTTCATTGTTTTCAGTGCTATTTAGTAGTTTTGCTGCCTATGATCAGTATATCATTGTTGAAGCCTTCTTCCTTTACATTATTCGACCTCCATTGATAAGGAATTGTGAATGTTTTTATGTATTTTTCATCATTTGCAGTCCTTCTTTGCAAAAAGTAGCTTAATCGAACTGTCGTCTTTTGATTCAAAAGTGTCATAACTGTCATTTTCAGTCAAGGAAAAGAGTGTCGTAAAGTCTTCCTCTTTTAGATAGTTGATGGTACTTTTGCCATTGTATTTGATTTGAATTGTCAACATTTGAAGTGTTGAAAGCAATTTTCCATTCAAAACTAAAAGTGTCGTCTTAGTCTTCCTTTCATTTTGAAAAGACATTGCTAAAGTGTCGCTTTGAAGAAAAGTAGTTCAGATCTATACTTAGCTTTCCTTTTTGGCATTCACACATTAAGGAAGCAGAAAAACAAATACATGCATGTGCATTTGCATTTAGACTGCATGCGGAAAATGATTTAGGAAAAGTGCATTTAGTGTGTGCTCTCTGCTCTCTGTTGAAAGAATCATACTTTTCTTTCCTTAGTAGCTAGGATTTTCATTGCTAAAAGAAAACAAATGATTGTTTATCATTTTAGAGGTATTTTACATCTACATCATGTGGTGAACCTTGAAAAGCAAACTTCTTAAGAAAGATCAACTACAAAATAAACCTCAATGAACATAAAAATGCTTTGGAACCTAACACACAACATCTAAAAGTATAGGTTAGAGATGTATTTCGGCGTCGTAAAACCTGGTAACTATCGTTTTCATCGAAGGTTGGGTGATTACTCCTCTTTGATGTGACAAGTTACAGTACAAACTTGTGCTCCCCGTATCGTCGGGTATATATTGGGAGACCACAATAGGCTTATATCCTTTATCCTTAGGAATTTGTGTCTACCGCCCTATCGATCACAATGCACTGAACACAGCATTCGGGAAGATTGTTTGCCGTACATAAAGTACTTGGTAATTTCTCTTTAATTTACCACCAAGGTGTATATTGTAGTTTTGCGATTGGTTTGGTAATCCCTCTGTCTAGACTTCCAAAGTAGTCACTTTCATTCCTTTTCGACTCCCTAAAAGAAAAGGTCCATCTGAACACTTGTCACTTCAGGATCATTAAAAATTGAAGGCGACTAGAGTCACCTTTAGCTTTTTCTTGACTCTTAAAAATTGAAAAAGCAAGTTGTGTCAAAGCGTCATAAAATTAATTTAATTTGGAATAACATCCATGTTCCTTCGTTGATCTTAGGTTGAGGTAATGGAGTCCACCAATCAAGGATTTCCCCTTGGGGGAAATCCTAGTCCTTTCTCCTCTTGGGGAGATATTGGTGCTCCTTATATGGCTACATTGTCCCTTCCAGGACTCACAATTGGCCTACTAGTATGGTTATTCTCGACCTTGATCATTCAAAACACTGTAATTCCTCAGCAATCGAATCAACAACCAAATGATACTGGAGTTTCTCCCTCACCTTCTACTTCATTTGTTTCCCCCTTTCCTTCTTCCTCTTCGCTTGGTGAAACTAGTGATACTAAAAACAAAGTAACTAAGAAGAAGAAGAAAGGGAAGGAGAAGAAGAAGAAGAAGCCAATCATGCTAGGGGGCAACCATGCATCATCCGGTGAATATACACACACCGCACCTTCCAAACCCAAATCTCCATGCGTAATTTGCACAGGGAACCACTATCAACGAGATTTTCCTTGAATCCAGCGGATCTTGAGAGACTGGTCTCCCCGCTTGCACAATCTGGTGTCATCAACCACTGTCGATCATGTTGAGAGTACACCATCGACTAGTGAAAATGAAGTCAATGGACAAAAAGGAAGGTCTAGATTTCCTTGTAGGTTGTGTGAAGGTGATCATACCCTCCACCGTTGTCCTTTATTGGACGAAGCTAACAGTGTCTTGGATAACCGTCTTGCTTCACCACAACGACTTTGGCATGGATACAAGAAACTCTTGCCAAGTCCATCACTAGTTGAAAATCCGACTGACATACCTCTGTTGTCAGTCGAAATGCCTATCATTGAAGATAAACCTTCTAAGTCCCCACTAGACCAAAGTCAATAGGTCGAGATGGCAGTCGAGCCAATCTTGTTTTCAGAAGGTCCACCTTCATATGACATAGTTTCCAAAGAGAATGAGAATGACACTGTTCAAATTCTTTTTGTTAACACAGAGTCGGATGAACATGGAGGCAATCTACCCATTCCTTTACCACAAGAAGGAAGTTCCCCATTTCGAGAGATTCATCTGGTTGTTTATTCGGTCCCTCCTCCAAGCAATCTGGTCATTTCCTTTGATTGAAATATACTAGCAAGACCCGACCTACCATCTAATGTACCATTCTGAATCATAGTACAAGTTTACAATATGATTATGGCTAGCATTATCATAAATGAAGGAGCTTCCATGAGTATCCTTTCCTCAACTGCTTGGAAAACGCTTGGTTCACCATTTCTTCTGCCTGAGAATAAAAAATTGTGAGGCTTCAATAAAGGAACCAATCGACCATTAGGGATCCTTCCAAATTTTCCTATAACTTTGAGAAGGAAAACCGTTCATTTGAACGTGATGGTAGTCCAAGGGCCACTAGATTACAATCTACTCCTTGGATGTGACTACATTTACAACATGGGAGCTATTGTTTCCTCACTCTTTCGGGGGATGTGTTTCCCATATGAAGGAAGAATGGTATAGCTTGTTAACTAGCTTTCATTTCCCGATTCAAACACTGTCCCTAAATGGTCTCTTTGCACAAGGAATGTCTCTTCAACCTCCAATTCATCCAACTAATTACCGTGAGTGATTCGGTGAATGTAATGAAACCCAAGGGGCATGCACCCTGGTTTGCTTCGACAAGTAAACCCAGATGAAAAGATAGATTTCCGCGTAGGATATATGAACAGTCTGAAACACCTGTCTGTGTAGGATATGGGATCAGTCTGGAGTAGGATCTCCTCGTCATAGGTTATATGATTGGTCTGAAACGCCCGTCCATGTAGGATATGGTATCAGTCTGAAATAGATCTCCTCGAAGGTTATGTGATTGGAAGTGCCGACCCACACCATTCACCTTTGTCTATTTCGATGGACAAAGCCAAGGAAGTGTTTTTTCTGCTTTGCAGATAAAACAATCTTGCTTAAATACAAGGACTTCCATACGGTAACCTGGAAACTCTACATTTCCACACCATTCACCTTTGTCTATTTCGATGGACAAAGCCAAGGAAGTGTTTTTTCTGCTTTGCAGATGAAACAATGTTGCTTAAATACAAGGACTTCCATATGGTAACCTGGAAACTCTACATTCTTTATACCTGGGGCATGCAAACCTTTTTTTTACGTAGGTGAAAAGGGACCAATGTAACTCTAACCTCGTAGTATTTTAGTGTAACTTTTAGTTCAACTGCTTTGGTTAGGTGATTGGTCTGATCCACCATTCACCTTTGTCGGCGGCCCCGACAAAGCAAAGAAAATGTTTTGTAGGAAACTATCCTGCCTAGCCACAGTAGTTCATTAACTCTTAGTTCTGTAGTTGGTTGTTTCTAGCCTGCATATAAAAGGTACTGAGAAAAGTTTCGCATGGGGAAAGCTCATTAAAAAATGAACCTACTAATAAGGGACATCTTTAAAGATGACTGGAACAAGCAATGTTTCCACAAATGTCAAGCTCGTTAAAAAATAAACCTAGCAACAAGCAATGTTTCCACGAAGTTCAAGCTATTTAAAAAATAAACCTAGCATTGAGCATAGTTTCTAAAGATTCAAGCTCATTAAAAAATGAATCCACCCTCGGTAAATAACCTTTGTGATTGCATTGCTATCAACCTTTTGAGCCTTGGTTGTGTTCTTACTGTCACCTCCACTCTTTTAGCCTATCATACGCCTCCTCTTGATTGTTTACCCTTTTGAGGAACATCTGCGATGAGTGATTCTATTAGCCACCCTCTTTACATTACCATGCTTGAGAAGTTCCAAACTTACCTGGAACTAGTTGCTACCCAAAAACATCACTCGTTCCTAAAAAACGAGTCTCTTTTAAACTCTTTTTAGACTTGTAAAATATGAAAATATTGTCAAAATTTTGGCCTTTCTAGCTGGTTAAAGTAAAGGGAAGAGCCATCCCTCTACATTTTAATATTTTTGGATATGAGGGATCATTCCACAAAACATCAAGCGCTTGTCTTTTTCGGCTCACTAAAACTATCGAAAAGTCATCCCTTTCATATCATTTTATACTTTTTTGAACTTAAGGAATTATACCACGAAAAAGGACTGTTGGAGTTTCCTTTTCATCCCTTTTCAAACTCTCTAAACATGAAAAGGACTGAGTTATCTTTGTCGTTAAACTAGTTAAAACAATAGCGACAAACTTGTCCATCCAGACAAGAGTGAGTTTCATTATCACTAGGCTCCCTAAAACATAGCAGCAGGATTGCCCGAAGGGAAAATTATAGAACAAGCATATGTTATCCTCGTCAAGCTTGAAAAAAATAAAGAGGTACTAGTCAGCAATGACTGGGGAAAAAGGGAAGAAAACTTGAAGAACTTCATTGGTAGCAGGTCGCTCTTGAACATGACACTTTCACTCCATCACCATGATTGAGTCGGGTTGGGTTATTCCGCTCACCGGTCATATCACCATTGGTCCTTCGTACCATCCATTTTTGGGTTTAATGCTGCCAGTCCATTTCAGTGTCACTGATATGTTCAAGAGAAGTCACTCAGAGAATTCACAAACCCAGCTAACGCCTCATCCACTGCAATACCTTCACTCTCCATTTTTCATGACCGGCATTCTTGAACCCTATAACATTAGATCATTTTCATCTCCACAAAATTATTTGCTTCGTTTCGTGTCGTAGATGTGGAATTCATTAAGACTCTCCTACAACGGGTCACTTCTTGTTGACATCAGCTCATTATCCAAGAAGTTGACTTAGGAACAACCCTTTCAGTACTTTGAAGCTTGCATGCCTCAATGGCAAGTTTCTCACTTCCGGCGACAGGTTTACATCAATGGCCTTCGACGAAAGATTTTGCATGGTGTTCAACATCGACTCATATATTCACACCACATGAATTGTACTGTAGTACCTTGAGGGTCATTATAATTATTGGTGATTCCTCTCACACCTATTAACAACTTACATCATTGGCTGGTAATCAGGTGATGTCTTTCCATGTTCGACTTCAAAACATCTTTTCACATGGATCAACTTGTACATTGGGCGAAGATTGAACGCGTTTGAAGACCTTGAATCTAGTTTCATCCATCCGGGCTATGATATATTTAGGAAAATAAAGACATCAAATGTACTCCATAGCTTCACAAATGATAATCCAAGCTAAGGGATGATGGCTCTACAAGAATCATTAGTCTGCAACAACAAACGATTGTTTGTCCTATGTACAAAATGAATTTATAAAGTTGAGCATGGGAATGCCCACCTCAACTAGATCATGAAAATATTGTGAAGATAATGTATTGTATTTTATCGTATTACAGGCCACCTTCCAGTTTGAAAAACCTCAGATCCTCATGATAACCCAACATCAGAAGATTTATGACCTCATGCTTTATGGGGCAATAGTTATAGACATATTTGGGCACTACAACCCCAATCACATATGTAGATAAACCAAGGGCTCTTAAACCCCTAAAAGTGTTGTTTCATACCCTAAAGGATCAAGGTCAACTGATTACATCATTTCCTAGAAATTCCACCTCAAAAACTACTCAGAAATGGTCAAAACTAACCCATACAGGCTGCTCGTTAGTCAAGGTGAGATGCATCTCACCTGTTACACATGGGGGGTGCAATGCATACTAAAAAGGCCTTTTGTAGGGTACGATGCGAGAGTAGACAAATGGTAGAGGTAGTTGGCTAAGTGGAAACCCAGAGAATCTTCTAGAAACTGCTAATATGACACTTGCCTCTCTAAATTCACCCAAGGATGAGTAGGAGATCATGAAATATCCAAGTGGAACCAAGAACTATCAGTGGAATGACACTAATCAAAAACCCATAAGCTGACTCACCCCCTTGCAAATATCTATATATGGATCCCTCATCCTAGAGATCCAGAGGCTGGAATTTTGTAATCTGTAAGGAAGTGTTGTTGGTTTCTCTTTGAGACATTGTATTGTTTGGTGATCTTGCTTTTCATGAGGTGAAGAGGGCTTTCATGCTAGGAGGATGATGCTAGATGAAACAGCTAGGTTGTAATCCTCTTTTCTACTTCTACTATCAATAAAGTTATTTGAGTTTTCCTCCATATAATTGTGTGTTTATGAATATTGTATTTGTGTATACAATTGTATGGTTAATGTACTTATGATTCTACATTGTTTATGGTATCATAGATATCTATGATTTGATGGTTTCTTATTGCTTTGCCTCTATAGGTGTTCTTTGAAGCAGGACAAGTGAGGAAGGAGTGGTGAGCTCTATCAAAGGAGAGAGGAAAAAAGCAAGGAGCCAAGCGAAAGACTAAGGCTGGTGCTCTTTGCTTCTCCCTTATCTATCTTCCATAAAGGAAAACACAAGTTACTTTGAATTGTTTGTTTCTAAGATAGCTACTTGTCTTAGTGGGACTAGCAGATCTGAATAGACACTAGTTTTCCCAGAAACAAGTACTATCGAGTATATATCAGGCGGCCCCACTAGGTTATCACCCTACATCCATAGGAAGTTGTGTCTGTCACCTTGTGAATCATAATGCAACAAAAAAACCATTCGAGAAGATTGACTACCGTATGGAAAGTCCTTGGTCATTTTTCTTCCATTTGATCACCAAGGTGTATATGCAGTTTTACGGTTTGTCTAGTTAACCTTTTGCCTAGTTCTCCAGAATATTCACTTTCATTCCTTTTCGACTCCTTAAAATAAAAGGTCCATCTTAGCACTTGACCTTTCAAGCTCATTAAACCTTGAAAGAGATAGAGTCAACTTTTTGTCCCTTTTCTCGACTCTTGAAACATGAAAAGGTCAAGTTTTGTTCCTGTGTCATAAAATTTACTGCCCATGAAATATTCCTAGAAATATTTCAAGTTCTTGGTTATAGTACGAGTGTTTTTCAGGCTCGTTCTCGATGGCAACATTCCCCGAGTCTACCAGCCAAGGTCTTCCACCAGATGGGAACCTTGGTCCATTTCCTTCTTTTGGAAACGATGGTGCTCCGTACATGGAAACATTTTCCTTGCCTGGGTTAACCATCAGTTTGCCCATTTGCTTGTTTTCAACCTCGGTGGTCTCAAGTGTCATGACTCCTACTCCACTGTGTCCTTCGTTTGAATCATGACATGATGATTCCAAGGTTGAGCCTACGCCTTCTTCCCCTGTTTCTTCATATTCATCTCCCACTTCGCCTGGTGAAAGTTCCACATCTAGTAACTAGGAGACTAAGAAGAAGAAGAAGAAGACGAAGAAGAATAAGAAGTCTGATAAGCACGAGGCCACTTGTGCAACTATTTCCCTGAGTACATCTCAAGTCGGAACACCTTCTGCTCCTCCACGGAAGGTTAAGTTTCCTTGTAAATTGTGCATGGGTGACCATCTTCTTCATGATTGTCCTGGCATTCCTAGGGTCTTAGAAGTATGGTCTCATGATTCGACTCATCCCTCATCATCCTCTGAAGCTCATGACACTGCTACCCTATCAAATGGCAGTGATAAGAAGAAAGGGAAGATTTGATTCCCTTGTAGGCTATATTATGGCAACCATCCCCTTCACCTTTGTCTGCTCATGGATAAAGCTTCCATTGTTTTGGAAAGTCTTATAACTTCTTTGCCTCCACTTCTAGTTGGTTATCAAAGGCTCTTCTCAGACCCTCTCCTAGTTGACAAAGAGATTGACTTATATTCTTCTCTTTACCATCCTCCTCTTCCTGAACCTGGCTATCCTCAGCCTATTCCTGACCAACTATTAGTCAGAAAGAGTGTCGACTTGGATTCACCACCAGTGGTCCACTCTATTCCTAAATAACATCATGATTATACTGCTCATGTTCTTCTCGTCTCATCAGATGCTCTTGAGTCTGAGAGCAACCCTCCTATCCCAGCTGATTCAGAAAGTCCTTCGGTTCCTGTAGAGCATGGGGGCAATCATATGATACTCCCACCAAGTAGTTCGGTCATTTCTTTCAACTGGAGTCACTTGACTACTTTCCACCTTCCATCCTATGTGCCTTTCTAGATTACAATACATGCCTATGATAAGGCAGTACCTGGCACTGTCTTGGATGAGTGTGCGTCAGTTAGCCTCATGCCTTTCACTACTTGGAAAGCTTTGGGCTCCCCACAGCTTGTGCTAGTCACTCAGAATCTATTGGCATTTGACAGAGGAACCAATCAACCTTTAGGGATCCTTCCAAATTTCCCTGTTACTTTGGGAGGAAAAACCATCTACATAGACGTGATGGTTGTCCAAGGTGATTTAGATTTCAGTATTCTCCTTGGCCGTGATTATATTTATGCCATGGGAGATGTTATTTCTTCACTTTTCTGTGTGGTTTGTTTTCCGTACGATGGAAGAATGGTGACTATTGATCAATTATTATTATTTAGTCATCTGGTGCCTCCTGTACCACCATCATCCCCCACTGGTTCTTATGTGGCTACCTGTTCCGTCTCTGCCTCTACTGATGATTATGCAAATGGTCTCGTACATCATGTACAGGGGACATTGGAACCTGATCTTTCGTTGGTGTTTAATGACATGTGTTCCTCCCAGAGCGTGGTTCTTCCATCCAGTGAAGATCTCTTGGGAGTCATGTTTGCGCATGAACCATGAACAGGATCTGAGGAGAGTTCTTTTCTTGTGCCAACCTCATTAAAAAATGAAGCAAGGGCCCGAGGATAGTTTGATCTTGTGTCAACCTCATTAAAAAATGAAACAAGGATCATGTGAGCACAGTTCCCGACCTTGTGTTAAGCTCATTAAAAAATGAATCAAGGAGTCCGAGGATAGTTTGATCTTGTGTCAACCTCATTAAAAAATGAAACAAGGACTCTTGAGGAAAGTTCTTGATCTTGTGTTGACTTCGTTAAAAAATGAAACAAGGGTTATGAGGATAGTTCTTTTACTGTGTCAACCTCATTAAAAAATGAAACAACTCCCTTTCCAAATTGAGTCTTTGATTAAGATCACATAAAATCTAAGTCGAGTCTTTCCAAGATCTCGAAAGTGAACCTTCATTCCATCCACCTCATTGAATGCAATGAAGCTTGGGGGGCATGTACCTCGATTTGCGTCATTGTGTTGGGGGCATGAAAACTTATAATAGGCATATTTTTTCATTTCAAGCTTGTGTAAACATGAAACCAAATCCATGTAGAATTATTGTTGGTTCAAGCTTGTGTAAACATGAACCCATACCCGATTTACATCTCATGATTGTTATTTGTATCCGCTAAATTTTGCTAGATGAGCCTTGGTTGTTTCATTCCATTGCCACCATCTCTTTGGCTGATCATATGCTTTCACTTGGTTGTTTTTCCTTTCCTGAGGAACCGTAGCAATGAATGGTTTTATTAGCCAGCCTCCTTGAAACAAGTCTCCTTTAAGCTCTTTTCAACTGACTTGTAAATTATGAAAAGATTGCCAAGTGATTGGCCTCTCCGGCTCGTTAAAGTCATTGGAAGTGCTATCCCTCCTCTAGATTTTAATCTTTTTGGACCTGAGGGATTATTACACAAAAAGATCGAGCGCTTGTCTTGTTCGGCTCGTTAAAACTATCGAAAATTCATGCCTTTTGTATTATTTTACGCTTTTTCGGACTTAAGGGATTATATGATGAAAAAGAATCATCAGAGTCTCCTTTCCTTTCCTTTTAGACTCTCTAAAATTGAAAGGGATCAAGTTATCTTTGTCGTTAAACTCGTTAAAACCGAATAGCAACAAAATCGTCCAAATGGATGAGAACAAGTTGCACTGTCACTAGGCTCGCTAAAATATAATGACAGGTTCACCCGAAGGGCGGATTATAGAACAAGCATATGTTGTCCTCCTCAATCTTGACAAAAATAAAGAGGTACTAGTCAGAAATGACTAGGGAAAATTGGGAAGAAAACTTGAAAAAGCTTTATTGGTAGCAAGTCACTCTTGAACATAACATTTTCCTTCCACATCCATGTTGGGTTGGGTTGTTCCGTTCAATGGTCATCACCATTGGTCCATCACACCATCCATCTTTGGGGTTAATGCTACCAATCCATCATCAGTGTCACCGATATGTTCAAGAGAAGTCATTTAGACAATTCACCTATGTCTCACCCAATGCAATACATTCATGCTCCATTCTTTCATGATTGCCACCTTGAACCCTGTATCGTCAGATTGTTTTCATCTCCAAAATCATTTGCTTCGTTCTGTGTCGTTGATGTGGGGTTCATTAAGGCCCTCCTATGACGGGTCACTTCTTGTCAACATCAGCTCATTATCCAAGAAGTTGACTTAGGAACAACCCTTTCAGTACTTTGAAGCTTGCATGCCTCAATAGAAAGTTTCTCACTTTCGGCGACAGGTTTACATCAATGGCCTTCGACCGAGAGATTTTACGTGGTGTTTGATGCCAAGTCCTTTTTCACACCACGTAATTGTTCCTGTAGTACCTTGAGGGTCATTGTCATTATTGGTGATTCCTCTCGCACCTGTTAACAGCTTACATCATTGGCTGGTAATCAGGTAATGTCTTTCCATGTTTGACTCCAGAACATTTTTCACATGGATCGATTTGTACTCCGAGTGAAGCTTGAACAAGTTTTGAAGACCCCGGATCTAGTTTCATCCATCCGAGCTGTGATATATTCAGGAATATAAAGACATCAAGTGTACATCATTGCCGAACAGATGATCATCAAAATCAAAGGATGATGAGTCCATATCATCAGTCTGCCACACAGACGATTGTCTGTCCTATGTACATGAAAATGAATTTATAAAGTTGAGCATGGGAGTGCCCATCTTAGCTAGATCATGAAAAAATGTTGTCAAAATAATGTATTGTATTGTATCTTATTACATGTCGCCTCCCAGCTCGAAAAAACTTCGAATCCTCATAATAAAGCATTTCACCCGACATCAGAAAGATTAACGACCTCATGCTTTAGGGGGCAACTATTATAGACTTTTTTGGGCACTTCAACCCCAATCATAAATGTCCATAGACTGAGGGCTCCTAAGTCCCTAAAAGTGTTCCTTCACTACCTAAAGGAACAAGGTTAGCTAATTACATCATCTCCCAGAAGTTCTCCACTGAAAACTACTCATAAATGGTCAAAACTGGACCATACTAAAAACCCAGTGCAGAGGATGCGATGCATATCACCTTCCCAGTGTACAAGGTGCGATGCATACTAAATTGCTCCTCTGTAGGGTGCGATGGTCGGGAATGGACAAATGGCAGGGACAAAATGCGAGGTGGAAGATCATGGAATCTTCTAGAAGCTTCCCCTCTGACACTTGCTTCTCTGTTTTTAACCAGGGATGAGTAAGAGATCATCATTCCCCAAGTGGAAGCAGGAACTATCAGAGAGAAGACACTAATCAAGATCCCAGAAGATGACTCACCTCCCTATAATAATCTATATATGGATCCCTCATCACAAAGATCCAGAGGCTGGAATTTTGTATCTTATAGAGAAGTGTTATTGGTTTTTTGGTGTACATTCATAGTGTTGGGTGATCTAAGCTTTGCTTGAGGTGAAGAAGGGCTTTCTAGATGGAGGATGATGCTGGGTCAGAACATATGGTTGTAATCCTCTTGCTACTTTTCATCTTAATAAAGCTATTCAAGTTTTCCTCCATATTCTTGTGTACTTGTTTTTTTATGCATTTGTATGGTTAACACACATCTGGTCCTATGTTATTTATGAATATAGATCTGTGTTCTTCGATAGTAGTATGTTGCTGTGATTCCACAGGTGCTCTTTGAAGTTTGGCAGATGAAGAAGAAGCGGCGAAGCTCTATCAGGAAGGAGAGGAAATCAAGCGCAAGACTAAGGTTGGTCTCCTTGGTTCCCCTCTTGTCTATTTTCATAAAGGAAAATGAAAGTAGACTACTTGTTTTTTTCTAAGATAGCTACCAGTTTTAGTGGGAATAGCAGCATCTGAGTGGACACTATTCCCGGTAACATATACCATATCTCTGATGATGTAGAGCTAGGTAGACAGGCCACCTCTTCTTCCAGCCTGGAAGCCAACATCGAGAAAACGAAATCACTTTCTCTTGTGCAATTTTCTAAAAATATGTTCGAACCTCTTGACGTATATGCCTCTACATCATGGTCTTGACCCATAATTGATTATTCCTTCCTATCTCTGATTACTTGCTTTGATACCATGTGAAAATTCTACCACTGCAACAACTGATTTAATTACCTACTTATTTCCTAATAAGTTATTTAAGAAAATCCTTTAGCAAACATTAAAATAAATTATGCTACAGTTATCACACCATAATATAGAAACAAACACATGCACAAGAATCAACACATCGACACAGATATTTTGGACAACAATCCCCAGAAAAATTCAATGTGGGAAAATTGGTGTAGCAAGGGAGGATTTTATTATTCAACAATTCTTCAGTACAATTGGGTGCCAAACTGGCTTACCTGTTAAATTATGGTATGTTCTATGGTCAGAGCAGTTTACTTATCTTTCTTATTATTATCCACAAATTAGCAATCACAAGTACATAAGTAAAGTGCAAATAGAACATTAAATGATCAACAGAAAACAAGCCAAGATAAGAGACACAAGATGTGGTGGCTAGCCAAGGACAAACCCCAATATGGGGAAACCCTTTGATCAAATCTTCTTTTATCTTCAATAATTTAGCAAAGAGAAATAGTACATAAATCTAATTTACATCAGTAGTAGCAAACCCTAGATTAACGGCATCAACATGATCAGCATCACCGACATCATCAGCTTCACTGGCATTATCGAGATCACTGGCATCATCGGATTCACCGGCATCATCATCATCAACATCACCGACATCATCAACTTCATAGGCATCATTGGCTTCACTGGCATCATCGACTTCATCAGCATCGTCGTCTTCATCAACATCGTCGTCTTCATCAGCATCATTGGCATCGTCAACTTCATCGGCATCATTAGCTTCACTGGCATCATCAGCTTCACCGGCATCATCATCATCGACATCAGTAGCATCAGTATCATCAGCATCTGCTGACATCATCAGCTTCACTGGCATCATTGGCATCATCGTCTTCACTGACACCATTAGCTTCACCTTAGGATCTCTTCTCCTACTAAAACCCAAAGGCAAGTAGAGAGAGGAAGAGATCCAAGTGTGCGTAGAAATGAATTTAAGTCCTCTTCTATTTATACTAAAATGTAGAGGTTGAATAGACATGACTGTTGGGCTTCTGAGCCTACATAAGTTGCTCGCTGACTTAACAATTTGTCCATAACATAAATAAATTCATAACTTCATAAATACTTATCAGAATCGGATGATCTTTAGATCTATCATACACCTATCAATCATAGGAATCTAATAAAAATATTATCAGCCATGAATAATATCACCGACAAGAAGTTTGGCCCTAGTTGCTAATTTTAACACTCCCTCTCAACTAGGGAGAACTTCATCTACAATCTGTCTGTTGGTTGCTACTATTCATCCATCAAATGCACTACCCTGTACAGCCTGACCCTTGCCCTGATCTACTATATTATTCCTATTCTACTTTGTCTTGTTCTACCCTGTATCAATCTATACTGCTCTGCTCTGCTCTACTTTGTTCTGTTCTCCTATGCTTTTATCCGAATTATGAGGAAGACGAAATGATCAAGGATGTATCATACTGACTCAAAGTCAGTCTCACAGTATGTACCACTAGTCCTAGACCAATCTTAACCAACCTGAAGTCAGCATCATAGTGAGTACCTATCCTACCACTGGTCCCAGACCGGTATCGTTGGGAACTCAGGTAGATGTTCTAAAGGCAAATAAGAAGAAGGAAGAACAAGAACAAGCTCTAGCAAACTTCTGTTCCAAATGTAGAAAGAAACATCCATTAAGAGAATGTCCTTTGGATAGTATTCAAGTATGTGGTCTTTGTACAGAAAACCATTCAACAGAAAACTGTCTAAGATTGAAAGAATTGCAAATGAACTCAATGGAAGAAGTGAAAGGAATATAAGGTTTCTATTATGTGGCACCATGAAGACCATGGAAACCTAGGTTGCCTCATCAAAATCCACAACAATTCCCTCAACAAAACTATCCCTATCCGCCTCAAAATCCTTGGAATCCTCCATGCCATGGCAAGCTTGGCCTCCACAACAATATCCACACCAACTTGCACAAGTATGGAGAGGATATGGTTATGGAAACCATCCACCTCAACAATACCAGCAACAATATCAACAGCCATTTCCATATCCACAATATCCACAGTCCTTGCCATTTCTGCAACAAAATTCTGCATATCTACAATCCATGCCATTTCCACAGCAGAATCCTCCACCATTGTTAACACAACCACAATAGTTACAACTACCCTCAAACCAACCCAGACCAACTCAACTACTAGTCCAACTAGTGGCAAATCCGAACAATAATATGGATAAGTCTGCATACATTGCAGAGGAAGCAACATATTTTCCAACATATTCTATTCTTCCTATAAATGATGTCCATTTAAGGTCTAGAAAGGTGCTTACAAAGGATTCTCCACCAATCATAGAAGAGCCAATTGAACAAGGGGAACCACCTGAAACATCACAATCTGAAACACAAATTCAGAAAGGAAAAACTATTCTAACTCAAACACCACCTTATCCTGAGAGGTTAGTAGAGCAACAAAAAGAAATGACCCTTCCTGAATTTGATATTTTAGATGAATTGAAAAATGCTTATGTAAAATTCCTTTATTGAAGGCAACTAAGGAGATACCAATATATGCTACTACAATCCAAGTCATTGGCAAATTAGCAAGCCTCATGTCAACACAAACCATTGTAGAGAAATATATTGATCCTGGTATCCCTATGGTTACTATCTCAATAAATAATTTCTCAGTACCAAATACATTAATAGATTTGGGAGCAGCTATAAATGTAATGACTATGGAGACAATAAAAAATCTGCATTTAAACAACATTAGATCAACTTCTATAATTTTAGAATTAGCAAACAGATCTAAAGTTGTCCCAGAAGGAATACTAGAAGATATCATAGTCTCTTTGGATTCATGGGAGTATCCTGTTGACTTCCTTATCTTGCAGCCAAAAACAAATTTGAGAGGACATCCTCTAATCTTAGGCAGACCATGGTGAGCCACAACTGATGCCTTTATAGAATGCAGATCAGGAAGCATGATTATTTCACATGGAGATGAAAGAAAACACATTTCTCTTTATTCACCTACACAATCATATTCTTTAGAATCAATACTTGAAACTCAAGAACAACAACAAACTAAATCAGTTTTAAGTATAAATCAATTCTTTGACCTTAGAGAAGAGGAAGATAATGAAGATTTAATGGATCTTTTCATCTCAGAACCAAACATTTCAGAGCAGCTTAGAGAGGTTGAATATGAAGCTGCAAGTAATCTTTTGAATCAATGTTTTAAGGAAACTTGTACTATTCAATCCTTACGAAATTATTTTATATACATCTTTCCTGTAAACACAATCTCCAATCCAACAACAAAAACAATTGAGATATATCCTGGAAAAAATTTGAACATTGGAAACCAATTGCAATCATCACAAGAACAAGAGGTAATTGTATTATGACAAAAATATTCAAAAGCTTTTGCCTGGGATTATACTGACATGCAAGGAATCAATCCCAACACATGTATCCACCACATCTATACAAATGATCACATCAAACCAGTAAGGCAACCTCAAAGATGAATGAACCCCATGACGAAAGAAATAATGAAAGAAGAACTACAAAAATTATTGAACGTTGGGTTCATCTATCCTATTTCAGATAGTCAATGGGTTTCTCCATTGGTAATAGTACCAAAGAAAAACAGAAAGTGGAGGGTATGTGTAGACTATTGGGAATTAAACAAAGCAACATTAAAAGATCATTTTCCGCTACCATTCATTGAATAGGTTTTAGACTTATTAGCTGGAAAGAAATTTTTCTCCTTCCTGGATGGGTTTAGTGGGTACAATCAAATTAGAATCGCAACAGAAGACCAAGACAAAACAACATTCACTTGCCCATGGGGAACCTATGCATATAATGTCTTGCCATTTGGTTTATGCAATGCACCTGCAACTTTCCAAAGAGTAGTGCTTGCAATATTTGTTGATCTAATCCACGAATGTGTAGAGGTTTATATGGATGACTTCACATTTTATGGAAACACATATAATGATTGCCTCAACAATCTTGAGAAAGTTTTGAAATGATGTATAGAAACAAATTTGTCATTGAGCAATGAAAAATGCTATATGATGTTGACAGAAGGCATAGTTTTAGGACACCATATTTCCGCTTCAGGAATTAAGGTGGATCCAGCAAAAATCCAAGTCCTTGTTAACTTAGTGCCACCTACAACACAAAAAGAGGTAAGAAGTTTCTTTGGTTATGCAGGCTACTAGACGATTCATTGAAAACTTTAGTAAAATAGCCCAACCTCTGTTCAAACTATTTTGTTAATTTCTGAAGCAATTGTAAACAAGTTGGGATTACTAACTACACCTCACAGGAAGCCATATTCATTAGGTTGGTTATGTGATAAAGCACAACTACAAGTGACTAGACAATGTAAACTTAAGTTTTCTTTTGGGTCAGCATTTGTAGATGAGGTTGAGTGAGATATAGCTCCTTTGGATATATGTGGAATTTCTTTAGGAAGTACTTACTTGTATGATAGAAAAGCTATTTTCTATAAAGCTGAGAACAAGTATCTACTCGTTAAAGATGGGATCGAATATATTGTAAGGGCTCATAAGCTCAAGAATAATTATACTCTCATAAACTCAAGGAAGATGAAACGAATTGTAAATTTATGCAAACAATTTTTACTGATGGTTGTAAAGGAAAAGAAACCTAATAAAACTAATGTATTTGAGGGTTGTGATGCTAAAAAGCAAGCTGATTTAGAAAAGGTTGTTTCAGAATATGATATCTTGTTTCAAGAACCCAAAGGTTTGCCACCCAAAAAGGAAATAGTGCATGATATTAATTTACAACAAGATGCTACATTGCCTAACATCGGAACGTACAGGTTGTCTACTTTAGAGAATTAAGAAATCAAGAGGCAAGTACAGGAGTTGCTCGAGGAGGGGTTCATCAGACCTAGCACATCACCATGTGGGTCTCCAATTGTCTGGTGAGAAAGAAATATGGCTCGCGGAGAATGTGCATTGATTACCGAGCACTGAATAAGATAACGATCAAAAATCATTATCCCCTTCCTCGCATAGATGATCTATTAGATCAGTTAAAGGAAGTTATTTATTTTTCCAAATTAGACTTGCATAGTGGTTATCATCAGGTCAGAGTTGCAAAGCAAGCTACATGGAAGACTTCTTTCAAAACAAAGTGGGGATTGTATGAGTGGTTGTTTATGCCTTTTGGCTTAACTAATGCTCCTGCTACTTTCATGAGAATAATGAATGATGTAATCAGACCTTTTCTTGATGAATTTTTTATTGTATATTTGAATGACATTCTTGTATTCAACAAAATGTGGGAAGAACATTTAAAGCATGTTAAGCAGACACTAGATGTTTTGGAAAGATAAAAACTTTATGGTAAACTCTTGAAATGTGAATTTGGCGAAAAATCTTTGAATTATTTGGGACATATAGTAGGAGGTGGTGAATTGAAGATAGATCCCTCTAAGGTTGCAGTCATTGTAAACTGGCCTAAACCCAAATCTGCTATAGAAGTTAGAAGCTTCTTAGGAGCATCACAATATTGGAGAAAGTTCATTTCTAACTTTTCCTTAATTGCAGCTCCCTTACATGCTTTAACAGGATTGAACAAGTTGTTTTAGTGGGGACGCAAATAGTAGAATTCCTTCAACACCTTGAAAGAAAAGATTAGTACAGCACCAGTACTAGCACTACCTGATCTTCAAAGACCATTTGAGATCCAAACGGATGCCAGTGACTATGCCATGGGAGTAGTGTTGATACAACACGGTAAACCCATATGTTATCATTCTGAGACATTTAATTCTGCAGTAGTTAACTATCCCACATATGATAAAGAATTGTATGCATTAGTACAGAGTATGAAAAAGTGGAAAAATTACTTAATGGGCAAAGAGACAGTTATACATACTGGTTGTCAACCACTTCAATATCTACACTCCCAAACCAAGTTGCAGCAATCAAGACACTATAGATGGATGGGTTTCCTACAATAGTTTCATTTAGTCACCCGATATAAAAAGGGCATACACAATAAAGTTGCAGATATGTTATCTAGACCAATTATAAATGCATCTACTGTACTTAAGCATAATTCAGTATTGCATGAGAGCTACATTGAACAATATGCTCAAGATATAGATTTTAAAGATGTATATGCAACTTTAAGTCAAGGCAAACGAGTAGAAGAATTGGATTATCATATTAAGGACCAACTCTTGTATCATTGTGGGAAGCTATGCATTCCGCAAACTGAAAGAGTAAAGATACTTTGAGAACCACACACTTCTCTATTATCATATCACTTTGGTGTAAGTAAAACAGTTGCGCAACTGCAAAGATTTTGTTATTGGCCGAAAATGAATGAGACAGTTTCTAGATATATAAGAGGGTGTACCATGTGTGCTAAAAGCAAGCCCAACAATAGAAAACTAAGCTTGTACACTCCACTACCAGTTCCTTCTCATCCTTGGGAAAGTGTTTCCATGGACTTTATTGGAGGACTGCCTAAATCTAGGAAAGGTCATGACTATTTATATGTTGTTGTGGATAGGTTCAACAAAATGTGTATTTTGATACCTTGTAATAAACAGATTACAGCTGAACAAACAGCAAAGCTTTTCTTTTAGCATGTATGGGTTCATTTTGGATTACCCACTTCCATTGTATCTAATCGAGATTTCTGATTTGTTGGGAAGTTTTGGTCGAGTCTGTGGGAACTTATGGACACCAAACTAAAGAAAAGCAAAGCCTTTCATGCCTAGATAGATGACCAGACAAAAGTGGTCAACAGGACAGTGATCTAGTTGCTCAGAGGCTATTGTAGCAAGCATCCCAAAATTGGGACGAACATTCTTACAACATGCTTACAACCGAGCTAAACATTCTTCTACACAGAGATCTCCTTTTGAGACCTATTTTGGTTTCACACCAAGGTCTCCCTTATATTTTGTCTTTGGTAGGGACATCGCAGTTGATGGACACAGTGATGTGGACAAGCCAACCAAGTTCATTGAACAAATCCAAGAGATTCACCAGACGGTATAGGAATAGCTAGAAAAGAGCCAAGCCAAGTACAAGGCAAGGCATCATAAGCATCAGATGGAGCATAGTTTCCAAGTTGATGATCAAGTCTGGTTGTATATCCACAAAGACAGAATGCAAGGTGAAGGTAAAAGGCTAAAGCCAATAAGATATGGACCTTTCAAGATACTTGAGAAAATTGGTGAGAATGCTTTTTGCCTTGATTTACCAGCTTACATGCACATCTACTCCATCATTAATGCAGATAACTTGGGACTATTTGAACCTTCATTAATTGAAGATCCTGAAGGGTAGAGTCAATTTCCTTCTATTGATAATATATTACCTAAATATCTCAATGAATTGCAAGAAGACACAGTTTTGGACTGAAAGGTGAGGACGATGTGCAGGGGAGATGTTGAGTACATCAGGATTGGACTCAAGGGTTCAAATCCAAGCTGTGCAAAATGGATAGAGATTGGACAAGTGAGACAGCTATACCCTCACTTAGTCGATGCTTGAAAACCAACTTTTGGTGGTCCAAAAGATTTTTCAGTGGGAAGGTCATGATCCGAATTGGATCCTTAAACATTCTCTAAGTTTTCATGACTATTTCAAATTATATCAAGCTTCAAAGTCTTATGGATATCAATCTTATTAGAAATAACCTCTAAAAAATGGCAATTTGTGGTTAGCACAGAACAACGAGGACCCTGGGTCAAAGTGCGCAGACCGTTGACCTATGGTGACCACGCACTAGCACAAATTAACAAATAGGAGGTCAAATCCAAAAACAAAGTCAGTTTCTAATTGCGTATCGCAGGGTGTCCCCCTCAGTGAAGGAAAGCCCCCAAGTGCTTGGTCATGAGGAAAGCATAAAATTGTACAGAAATTAGTGATATTGGAAGGGCTTCAAGTGATAAGTGGGTTCGACCGAGTCCCGCCGGATGCCATACATTGGGTGACACGCGTCTGGCAGATGAGAGAGAAAACCTCTCACATCGGACGAGTAAAGGTCATGCTACTTACCCGCTCGATATGGACAGAGACCATAGGATGTGGAGGCTCCAGATCAACGGTAGAAAAATGATCCGACAGATGACCAAATTCGATGGGGAAATGGGCTGAGTCACATAAGATTTGAGGTCCGGTATGACAGATGAGTTGGCAGAGGAATCAGTTTCGTAGGCAGTCTTGGAGCAACAGAAATAATGACCGTTTAAAGAGAACAGTTCATGAGGAAACGATGGCCACCACTTTGTGAAATGTTACACACTGATGATGATGCATAGCAAGGGAATTCAAGAGGACAGAGGTAGGAGATCCGGAGAGTCGGGAAGCGGAAACAAACAATCAAGGAGTAGATTGGCTTTAAGCCATGAATAGACAGAGAGTAAGACAGAAGAGGCAAAAAAGAGAGAGTTGCAAAGAACAGAGAAGTCGAGTTGACCTGCAGAGCAAAGGCAACATCGATCCAGACAAAGACAAAGAGAGTCCGAGAGCCTGTGAACTCTAGAGAAGGCTTGAGAGGTTCAAGCAAACTCTTCTGTGAATACCTGTCAGGTATTGCATACCAGATTGGACTCATGCCATTGAGTCCAGTTGAGGTCGAGATTCAGTAAGGGGAGTTTGTGTACTCTAGTACTCTAGAGACTTGGGGGATCTAAGTACAATCCTACTGATCATTATCTATTAAGTGAGACTCCAATTGAGCTCCTTATTGTAAAAGCTCTACTTTAAGATGCAATAGAAAGGCCACCACTAAAGGCTGGACCAGGAGACGTAGCCCAAGGGGATTGGATGAAATCCTTATTAAACTTGTTGTGTTTATGTTTTTGCTTACTGTGTTTTTCTTACTATTTTAGTGTCTGTGTATTTCACAATCTTATCAACCCGTTGCATAAAATAACATAGGCACACCCCAGCACTTGAGTCTATAATACCTTCATTAATTCTCTAATGTCATTTACGGGTGATTTCAAATCAGTGTTTAAGTTGATCTTTAAGATTCCGCAAATTGATAGTAGAAGTAGGTTATAGTATTCTACTTTGATTTATATTGCATTATCGGGCTAACCTATAGAAAATTTTCTATAGAGCTATATTTTTAGATAATTTCTACATGGTATCGGAGCCAAGTTTATCAGAGCTGTGAATAGTATACTGGGAAGAAAATTCAAAGTTTGAAGTTTGGGGTTGCAGGTGCAAATCGAATTCATATCATAATTCAAGTTTGATCAATGACATTCTATGGCTTGAGACTCAAGTATGCCTTGGAAGGTAGCTTGAATTACATAGCATGGAAAGATAGAATGGAGGCTGCATTAGAAGACAATGGCTTGAAGGATTTCATTAATTAAGAAATCCCAAAGCCAACTTCAACTGATGCACAATAGTTGGCTGAGTGGAAGAAGTGTGTGGCGAAGGCAAGACGAATCATCCTTGAGGGAGTTCGAGACCATATTGTCTTGAGTCTCCATGAGAAGGATACTCAATTTTCAATGTGGAAGACATTGAAGGACCTCTACCAGAACAATAGCAACCAGAGGAAATTGGCGCTCAAGGATAAGCTTCGAAGAATCAAGATGGAGAAGGGCAATACTATTTCCACATATCTGAACAAGCTCACCACCTGTAGAGATGAGTTTCGTAGTGTGGGAATAACTACTGCTAATGATGATATGGTGAGCCTCGCTCTCCTTGGCCTTCTAAAGAGTTGGAATAGCTACTAGGACTCTATGAATGGAAAGGAGAAACTGCCGGATTGGGAACAACTGTGGTCGGATCTTATGCAGGAGGAAATCAAGAGGAGCACAAGAGATGGTTCTTCATCTAAGAATTATAATAGAAAATTTGGCCTTAGAAAGTAAGGCAAGGAAAGGGAAGGGGAAGGCTCCCCATTCCAAATCAAATTCTCCTCATGGAGGGAAGAAGGGTTATAAGTCTAAAGCAAGATGCTTTAATTGTCATGAGATGGGACATTATGCATCAAATTTCCCATCGAAGAATTCCAAGAAGGGATCCTCGGAAGGATCAAAAGGTGAGGCATTAGCCTCTTAGTTCGAAATGGACTTTACCCTCATCGCATGCATGGTGTCATTGATGATGGGTTGTGTTTGGTATCTTGATAGTGGGGCCTCATTCCACATGACCAATGATAAAAGTTTATTCAGTGCCTTGGAGGAGAAATACCTCAAGATATGCATAGAGATGGGGGACGATGGAAGGTATAGTGTTTCAGGAGTGGGCACAGTTGCTTTTCAGAGGGAGCATGGAGCTCCTCTCACCTTGACAGATGTGAAGTATGTGCCTAGATTGAATAAGAACTTGATATCGGTTGCAATGTTTGAGGAAAAAGGCTACGATGTTGTCTTCAGTAAAGGAAAGGCATTCCTAAGACACATAGCCATGGTTCAGACCAAGAGGATTTGGATTCAGGTGAAGAATATCTATAAACTAGAGGTAGATGATTGCGCAACATTGAGTATGAAAGTAGAATTGGTGTAAAGCTAAGACATTGGCGAGTTGTGGCATAGGCAGTTGGGCCATTTGCATCATGGGGCTTTGAAGATAATGCAGCAGATATCTACAGGACTTCCCAAAGGTAATGTTGAGCAAGTCGACACATGCAACGGTTGTACCTAGGGAAAGTAGACCATGTCTTCCTTTCATGATCAAGACAGTCAAGCAAAGGCTATCTTAGAGCGAGTTCATACTATTGTGTGTGGACCATTCTCAACAGCGTCCACAGTGAAGCAAAGGTATTATGTGATTTTCATTGATGATTATTCTCGTAAATGATGGATTTATTTCATGCAAAAGAAGGACCAAACCTTCACAAAGTTTTGTGAGTTCAAAGCTTTGGTTGAGAAAGTCAGGGAAGAAGATCAAGGCCTTGAGAAGCGACAACGATGGAGAATATGTCTCTCAAGAGTTTAAGGACTTCTGTGCAGTGGAAGGAATTAAACGAGAGTTCATGGCACCTCATAACCCACAACAGAATGGGGTGGCCAAGAGGAAGAACAAAACTATTGTAGGGGTAACATGGGAAATGTTGCATGACCAAGGCCTACCACTTCACTTGTGGGTTGAGGCATGCAACAAAACGGTCTATTTGCAGAATAGAAGCCCGTATCACATACTTGGGATGAAGACACCAGAGGAAGCTTTATCCACTAAGAGACCAGATGTGGGTTACTTCAAGATCTTTGGCTCATCGGCATATTTCCATGTGACAAAGGATGCATGGAAGAAGCTTGAGCCGACAATAGAGTTAGTGATATTTGTGGGGTAGACTGATACAACTCACAACTATCGAGTGTACTTTCCTACCAGTCAGAGGAATGTGGTTTGAAGAGATCTCAAGTTTGATGAGCAGAAGTCCATGCGAGTTTCCCTCGAGAGGGAGCTCCAACTACGGGCTATGGAGGAACTGTTGGTTCCTAAGGAGGAGGAGCCTCAAATTGATGCGAAGCAGCCACATGTAGAGGTTCCACGAGTGGAGACATCCACTCAAGCAAAGTCTTCCAGAGATGGATGGAAGCGCACAAGAGAAGCTGAAAGATTGTTGCAGGATGTGAGAGAGAATGTGGGAGCACCATTTTCTTAGCACAGATAGAGAAGGTCACTTGAGAGGTACACTGGATACATGGCCCTTGCTGGGGAATGTGTTGAGACCAAGCCATTTTCCTTTGAGGAACCAGTGCAACAGCCAATTTGGGTTGATGCAATGGTGGAGGAGTATGACTCCATAGTTTGTAATAGTGTTTGGGACATGGTTCCGAGACCAAAGAACAAGTCAGTTGTGAGTTCTCGTTGGCTTTAAAAAGTAAAGCAAGCTGCTAATGGTAGTGTGGAGAAGTTTAAGGCAAGATTCATAGGTCGAGAGGATTGACTATGATGAGACTTTTGCTCCTGTTGCAAGGTACTCATCTATCATATCTATGTTGGCACTATCAGCACGAATGGGTTGGAAGATCCATCAGATGGATGTGAAGACTACATTCCTCAATGGCCAAATTGAGGAAGAGGTGTATATAGAGTAGCCGGAAGGTTTTGAGACCTTCGATCATGAGTTGCATGTGTGCCGACTCAAGAGAGCATTGTATGGGCTGAAGAAAGCACCTCGTGCTTCGTACACTAATATAGACAACTACTTTACTGGGTTGGGCTTCATAAAGAGTGAAGAAGATGCGAACCTATACCACATCATGGTGAAAGGTAAGTTGTTGATCATTGTACTTTATGTTGATGATCTCATATTAACTAGTGATGGTCAGTTGATCATGTCTTGCAAGAGAATTTGAGATGAAAGACATGGGTCTCATGCATTACTTCCTTGGCATGGAAGTGTGGCAGAAGGATGGAGGGTTGTTTGTGCCTCAGGGCAAGAATGCCAACAAGATACTCAGGAGATTCCACATGGAGAAATCCAAGCCCATGCAGACTCCTCTAGTAGATAACTGGAGGAAGGAGTATGCTACTTCAGGAGAAGTATTAGAGGCTACTATGTATAGGCAAATTGTGGGTTCACTGATGTACTTAGTGAACATATGACCAGATTTGTGCTATGCGGTGAACCAACTGATTCAAGCGATGGTGCAGTCTACTAAGATGTTTTGGAAGGAAGCAAAGCATGTATTGAGATACCTCAAAGGTACATCTTAGTATGGATTATGGTATAGATAGACAGAGGGAGTGAAGCTACAGGGCTTCATTGATGCAGATTGGGCAGGGAGTCCATTAGATTGGAAGAGCACATCATGAGGGATTTTCAACCTTCAGTCAGCGACAATTTCTTGATACAACAGGAAACAGAGGTCAGTGACACTCAGCACGGCAAAGGAAGAATACATGGCTGCAAGTTAAGCAACATGTGAGGCCATCTAGATGCAAAAAATCCTAGTTGGTTTGTTTGATCAGAGGATGGATCCAATTGTGATCTGTTGTGATAATCAGAGTTGTATCAAACAACACATATTTCATTAAAATTAGAATTTTTTTATTACAAGGACATCACTAGAATTGTGTATTTAGGTTATTTTGAAATTCTAAATCCATTATTTATTTCCAAATTTAATGAAATATGTGTTAAACTCTCTGAGAATCTAGTATTTCATGATAGCTCCAAGCACATCGACATTCGGTATCATCATCTCAGAGAATTTGTAGTGAGGAGGATCATGTTGCTGCAGCATATTTCAATAGAGGAGCAAGATGCTGACATTTTGACAAAGGCATTGTCAAAGTGTAAATTCGAGTTCCATAGAGACAGGATTAGGGTGGAAAATAATCCCTTTCTTGTTGAGAGGGAGTGTTGAAATGTGGCAACAAGAATATTCCAATTTCAATTTGTCCTTGAATTAAAATTGTGAATTAAAATCGAATTTAGTCTTACCAGCTACTTAGAAATAATTGATTAATTCATTTTGAAATAATTAGTTGGAGAAATTCAAGTTAGAAGTCTTTTTTAAGTCATGCAACAGTTATCCCTTAAATTAAGGAGATAAGGTTGAGTTATATTTGAGTTGTAATTAGTTAACTTAGTTTATTGAGTTAAGTCCATTTAAATTAGTTCCAAACTGTTTGAGGAACTAATAGAACTAATAGAGAGTTACGAGTCTTGATGCATGCATGCAATCAACTAGTGTACTCTAGTTAACTGAAGATTCCCTCATTAGTAACTCATGCATGTCTATTATGAGAAAGAGCCAGTTGAGATTAAAGACAAGGACAGTGTATTATCAATTGCATGTGTTTTCTTATAAAGAAAACTCATGCATGTAGAGAGGAATCATTCCTTGAGGATTGTGTAATTCTGACAGTGTGTGAGAGCAGTGTTCCACTTGGTTGAAGGAAGATCATCCACTAGGAACATTGCAAGGAAATAGGAGCTTGGAGGGTAGAGAGGAAGGCTTGTGAGAAGCCAGGTTTGCCTGTGAGCAGCTATGAGGATTGTACTGAGGGTTCACTAGCTATAAGAGCTAAGGCTTTGTATAATTCCTATGTATTTCCACCTTGTATGATAATACAAATAGTGGGGTTTTTAGCTGAGGCTTTCCCCGAAGCATTCTCATGTGTTTTGTGCATTGATTCTTCTTCTTCTTGTTATATGTGTTCAGCTCAATCTTTAAGCTTCCACAAATTGATAGTAGAAGTAGGCTATAGTATTATACTTTGATTTATATTGCATTATCGAGTTAACCTACAACAAATTTTCTACAGAGCTAGATTTGTAAAGAATTTCTACAGCCTCCGCATGGCTTTCTCTAGTTTCTGTGTCTGCCTCTCTGCCTCTGTGCTGGTTTCTCAGCACTATCTCTGCCTTTGCCTAGTAATCACTGGCCCTCGCTGCAAATTGATCACTGATTCGACTCTTCTTAGCAAACCTCGCTCTAGAAAATTGAATGATTGATCACTCTGGTGTGTTCTCCAACTAACCCTCAAGCCTCCTCTTATACTTTTCCTGTTGGTACTTCAACAACTGAGATTACATCTCTAATCAATGACTAAGATTAGATTTGGCTTGATCCATGTCTTTTGGAACCTTAATTAGGCGAACAACTATAGTTAGTGTAAATAAATAATAGAGGAAATGGAGAGTCATTGGGAGATGAATTGAATAGTCACTCCCTCTTGTATATAGTAATGAACAACCTAAATGAATAACACAATTACTTTTGAGGAGTTGCCTCCTGGCCTGACATGGTATCAGAGCCAGCTCTATTTTTAGTATTCCTTCCCTTGTAACTCCCTTTCTGCCTATGTTCTGCCTATTTTGTGGAACTGATACATTTTCCCCTCCTCCTAAGGCTTGACACTATCTCTGCATTTTTTCTGAACACAACATAAATTTTATACCATACACAATCTTCCATACACAACATTGCTCCTCAAAGTGTTGATCTACATATAACTCCTATTTGTTGAACACCTTGAATCAAGTTTTGAGTCCTATACGCATTGAGAATGAATGTTTCTTACCCAGGTTTAATATGTTGATCTTTGCTACCCACAATGCTGGTGAAAGTTGAGTTTAATTGTCGACTGTCTGTCCATTCTTTGCGCTGGTCCATTGAAGCTGCCATTGTACGCTAGTTGAGGAACTCGACTTGGCTACTTATTTTGGTGGTGCTGCGCCAATGGTGTCATTGTGGAAGTGTGGGATGGAATATAAGCCCAAGCAATGAATAATTGTTTGTTTTTTTTGTTGGAAGCCTTGATGTGGCTTGTTTGTTGGCTGATGGTTATTTCATTCCAATGTTTGCCTCAATTGTGCATATGGTGCTGCGATGAATGATCATTCTGGAGTCATGACCTCTATGCGCTGTTTTCATATATGTAAGTGTTGTTTTGGTATATATATGAGCGTTGCTTTTAAGTGTTTTCTTGGTATATATAAGTGTTGTCTCCCAACATATATATATGTTGTTCCATATATGAAATACGTTGAGCTGACAGTGTTTAGGAGCCAATGTTTACATACATGAGGGAGCAATGCATGTCCCATATATAAATTGCCCATCTCCCCAAAATAATATATCTATTTTTTAATATATCAAAGTGCAATTTTTAACCACTAGAAGTGCATTTTTTATATATTGGCAGCTGGGTACATTTAAAAAAAATGCATTCATTGATATCTATTGTGGGAGTGGTTCTCACCAGGAAGGAGAACCATTCAGAATGGTCACGGAAAATAAAACACACTCTCATTTTTAATGAGCCATGCAAAGGAGTGTGTGTTGGAAACAGAGATAAAGAGCCAGAACAGACTACCTCAGACAAGGAATTCACCATTAGAGAAAATAAGAATAGCAAGGCTTATGCATTGATTGCAGCATCGTAAATGAAGAGGTGAGTCACCATATTTTTCCATTTTCAAATGCTTTCAAAGCCTTACAAAAACTGAAGGAACTCTATGACTCACACTCTACACTTGAAGTTGTTCAACTCATGATTAAATTTTTCACCCTTGAATTACAAAATGATGAACCTCTTGCTCTTACATCAGAAGTAAAATCTATTATGCATGATATCAAAGTCACTAATGTTAAACATTCCTATGATAGCTTTTCTCAAGACCACTTTATCCCAGTCACTCATATTATCTCGAGTCATTGCAAGCAAATGGAAACCTCAAACATACTACCTTTGACTCCCTTGTGAAAAAAATTGCTAAAAGAGAGAAAGATTTTGGGAAAAAGACAACTCCTCAGTCTTTTGAAGAGGTTGTGTGCCTTGCACATAGAGAAAATAATCTTGTTCAAGATTCTTCCAGAGGAAGAGGTAGTCGAAGAGGAAGAGGAAGGAATTTCAGAGAGAGGGGGGGTAGACACTCTCAAGGAGAAAAGTCAGATTTGTTGAAGTTTCTAAGTTTACTTAATTTAGAAACCCTTCATGCACTTTTTCTGATTTATTCCTACCTACTTGTTATCTTTCTCTAACAAATTATTTAAAAAGTAAATACAAAAAATAAACACCAATTCATGCTCAACATATTAAAAATCAACAACTAAAAGAAACAAGAACAAACGCACCACATGACACCATTATTTTTGGACCAATGTCCCCAAGAAAAGCCAATGCAGGTAAACTGGTGCAACTATCTGAGGGTTTTCTTATTAAGCAATATCATAGTACAATCTAGGTGTCGAAACTGGCCTACCCAATAGAAAATTTCCTAAGCAGCTATACCTCATATTTTGAGAGAAATCTCCTAGCTAAAACCCCGGAAAATCCTTCCAGCAACTCCTCAGCACAAAACTGCTCTGCAACCCCAATGTCTGCCCAATACTAGACTGTGTTAGGCCCTCTCTGTCTCACACTGGCCCTACATCAGCCTTTCTTGGTTTGTGCCAATCCCAAGAGGCCCTGTGTCAGCTTTCAGGGCCTTTGCATCAGACATGCTAGCCTCTTTGGTGCTCTGCGCAGCACTTCGCTGCCTCTACGTGGCCCTGCAGGAACCCTTTCTAGCTCTGCGTCACTCTCCTTGGCTGTTGGGCTGCTCTCCTGGCACAATCTCTACCTTCTTTGTTTCTTTGTACTCAATTCCCCTCAGGTTCTCTCCCGATCATTGATTCTATCGCTCTTAGCAAACCTCACTCTAGAGAATAGAATGACTGATCACTCTGGTGTGTTCTCCAAGTGACCCTCAAGCCTCCTCTTATAATTTTCACGTTGACATCTCAATGGTCGAGATTAAGTCCCAAATCAATGGCTAATATTAGATCTATCTTAATCCATGTCTTTTGGACCACTCTAACATAGATTCATATTAATACACATTAATATTTTATTTTCCCTAAATTTAGACTTAGGTACTCCATTAAAATATTAATTATTTTAATATCTCCTGATTTGTTTAGAATCTACCCAAACCATTTTTGGGTATTTGATATCTCATGTTCCCCAATCTCTCCACCAAATTTCGTGGCTAGAGCATATCAGATGCTACCCAAAATCAACACTCCCTCTTAGCGAGGACTGTGCTCTAGCAATACTCCTCACTGAGCATTACTCTGATCATTCGACATTGGTACTTGTGTTGATGCTAGGCCTTCCTACCCAAAATCCCTTGCAATATTGCCTCTTTTACTGTTTCCCATGGTTCTGCCACTACCACTACTACATATGTACGACAGCTCCCTCTGAATCTGTGCTGTTCCTAGTCCTTTCTCCCAACACTACTTCCGCACTGCACCTCCTCTCATCATGTTGCATTGTGCTGCCCACTACTACACTTCAACTCAATTACTGAGAAGTAAGTAACTAATCTCCCAACTGAACTCCCTATTGGGCTAGAAACACCCTTTGATGTTGAAGCTCCCTTTGCCGCTGACAAGTGCTCCCTCTCTGACCTCTGTGTTGCTGTAACAACTCCTTGCATCTCACACCGTTTCACACCTCTTTGTGCCTTCTTGCATTGGTGGAACACTCCTATGCCTCTCGCACTGATGCAGCCTGCTAGCTCTATGTTGTTTCAGGGCTCCTGCACTGTAGCTCTCTCTACCACTCTATCTGCATCTGTCTCTACTCACTCAGCCAGTCCTACTACTCCTCGTCGAGGATCTCGTAGCAAGGTCTAGTCCGCGTTCCTCAAGGATCCTGCCCCTCATCGCCTGTAGTCCGCTTAACTACAGATCAATGTCTCCCCACTTCTACTCAAGTGGTATGTGTGCACTCATGGCACAGTCATCGTCTTTCAAAACTTCCTTTTCTACCCATGCTAGTGCTGCCTTAGTCTCAGAAGACTCTCCCTTACTCTTCTTCCTTAGGCACTGGGTCACATAATGACCCATATCCCCATAGTGGAAGCACTTGACCTTGGAGATATCTTTCTTCTTCTGCTTCTCCTACTTTCCCTCAGATGTTAGGACCACATCCTCCTCCTACTGCTTGACCTTGATCCCTTTGTTGTTGCTACCTGTCTTTGACTGCCATCTGATCTCTTCCTGGCGAAGAGCTACCCACATCTCATCCTAAGGTGGAGAGTCCCTCTACCCAAGATACTCTGGACCAACACTTCCTAATCTTCTGAGACAACATTCAGGGTTGTCCTCACCATAAGCTCTTGATCCAGTGTCACTCCTATAGCAGTCAACTGGTCTCAAATCTGATTCAATCCTCCGAGGAAGGTGTCAATTGATTGACCCTTATTCATCTAATACGACCTCATCTGGTTCTCGAGAAGCATTCTTCTTTGCACAGAAGTATGCTAGTATAGGTTCTTGAGAGCCTCCTACATCTCAACTGCCATTTCCTTCTCGGCTATATGTGGTACCACATGATCCTTGACCCTGTCAAAGATAATGCACTTGCCCTCGCCACTGCCTCTTCATACCTGTCATTATCATTGGGGTCAATTGGGATAGCTATAACCTTCAAGGCGAAGTACTTGACATGATTCATGTCAAGCATTGATAAGATTCTGGCCTTCCAGACTGCAAAGTTTGATGCTCCATCCAATCTATCCTGGTCTCTTACCCCATGTAGTGCCATGACGCTCCTCTACTTCCTTCCTGGAAGTTATTTGTTTGAATCCTCTAAGTCTCTACTTCCCGTTTGGAAGTTCTCTTCTGGACTCCCTCTGAATCTTGATTTCCCTCCTGGAAATCCTTCTACTACTTGTCAAGATGCCCCATACTCTGATTGTCTTTTGCAATTGCACTGTTAATCCAGGTTCCTCAGATAGAAACCCTCAGTAACAACTCCTCTGGCCCTACTCTATCAAGTATTATTCTGACTACAGTACCTCACCAACTCCACTCTCAAAATATTTCTGCAACCTTCAAGGCTCCATCAACTTCCTCTCTGTGAACTACGTCAGCCCCTCTTTACCTCACCTTGGCTCTAAGTCACCCCAAATGTGTCTGCATTAGCCCAGGGATGTCCTACGTCAGTCCTCTGGCCCTCTGCGTCAGCAACACTAGCCTCTATGAGGCTCTGCGTAGCTCTCGGCTTCTTCTACGTGGCTATGGCTAGCTTTGCATCACACTTCTTAGCTTCTACGCTACTAGCAACAAATTATATCACCTCAGGATAGCTGTTTTCCACTGCTATTCTTCCGCTCGACTGATGTCTTTTAGTCCTCCTGTGATCTGCAATCATGCTTCAATACCATGTTGAAGTTTCTAAGTTTATTTAATTTAGAAACCCTTCATGCACTTTTTCTGATTTATTCCTACCTACTTGTTATTTTTTTGTAACATTTTTTTACAAAGTAAATACTGAAAATAAACAACAGTGCATGCTCAACATATTACAAATCAACAACTAAAATAAACAAGAACAAACACACCACATGACACCATTATTTTTGGAGCAATGTCCTCGGAAAAACCTAATGCGGGAAAATCGGTGCAGCTATCTGAGGGTTTTCTTATTAAGCAATATCAGAGTACAATCTAGGTGCCAAAACTAGCCTACACAACAGAGAATTTCCTTAGCAGCTATACCTCACAGTTTGAGAGAAATCTCCTGGCTGAAACCCCGAAAAATCCTTCCGGCAATTCCTCAGCACAAAACTACTCTGCAACCCCAGCGTCTGCTCAATCTAGATTTCATTAGCCCCTCTCTATTTCACGATGGCCCTACATCATCCTTTCTTGGCTCATGTCAACCCCAGGAGGACCAACATCAGCATTCTGAGCCTCTGCATCAAACACGCTGGCCTCTCTAGTGCTCTGCGCAACACTTGGCTGCCTCTGCGTGAGCCCTTGCTAGCTCTGTGTCACTCTCCTTGGCTACTAAACTGCTCTCCCGACACAATCTCTACTTTCTCTATTTCTTTGTACTCAATGCCCCTCAGCTGCTCTCCCGATCACTGATTCTATCTCTCTTAGCAAACCCCGCTCTAGAGAATAGAATGACTGGTCACTCTAGTGTGTTCTCCAAGTGACCCTTAAGCCTCCTCTTATACCTTTCCTGTTGACATCTCAATGGCCAAGATTAATTCCCTAACAATTAAGATTAGATCTAGCTTGATCCATGTCTTTTGGACCACTCTAACACAGATTGATATTAATACACATTAATATTTTATTTTCCCTAAATTTAGACTTAGGGACTCCACTAAAAATATTAATTATTTTAAAATCTCCTAATCTATTTATAATCTACCCAAACCCTTTCTAGCTATTGGAGATCTCATGTGTCCCAACCTCTCCACTAAATTGCGTGGCTAGAGCACATTCGATGCTACCCCAAATCAACAAGATTTGCACTGCATACACTACAAAAGAGATGGATCACATGATGCAACAACATGCAATTTGCCTTGGGACAGAATTGAGTAGGAAAGAAACCAACCCAAAGGTAAAACTAATGACAAAGTGAAAGATAAAGCACCTGAATCTGCTCACTATGTTGTGGCACACTGTAATATTGGAGTAAATGAAGACTTATTTAATGCTTCACTTGCTTCTTAAAAAAATGATTGGTTTCTTGATTCAGGAGCAACTTGCCACATGACTTTTAGAAGAGAGTTTTTAGAATAATTTACTAAAAATGTTGATGGAGCAGTATACGTTGCAGAAAAATGAAAACTCAAGCCATTAGGGCTTGGTACAATCAGGCTTAAATTGCATGGTCTTCCAGACTTTCTTCTGCATCATGTTTTATATCTCCCACAACTGAAGAGAAACTTGTTGTCCTTGCTCCACATCTACTAGCAATGACACTCCATTCATATGTTTGATGGCAAGCTTGACGTGAGAAAAGCATCAGACTACTCACTTGTCATGACGAGGATAAAAGAGAGGCTTCTGAAGTTGCAGGGTACCTTTGCTCATGTACAAAATTTCTCATATAATTCTCATTATGAGGAAGGTACATTTCCATCAATTTTATTATGGCATACTAGATTTGGACACTTGAAATATGACAACCTCAACTTTTTAAAGAAAAACGTGTTACTAGTTTGCCTACAATTCCTAGGAAACTTAAGCAATGTGATGCTTGCATTCTAGGAAAGCATAGAAAATAGTATTTTCATGATTCACATTCCAGAGCACATAGAAAACTTGAACTCATTCATTCAGACTTATGTGGTCCAATGCCCGTTCCTTCTACAAATGGAAATAAATAGATGACGACATTTATTGATGACTACACCAGAATGTGTTAGGTTTATTTATTGAAGAACAAATCTGATGCTTTTCAAACATTCAAGAACTTTCATACATGGATTGAAAATGATGCACAATCTCATATTGGCTCTATTCACACTGATAATGGAAAATAACACACTTCAAATGAATTAGAAAACTATCTTAGTCAACATGGAATCAAACATCAAACAATTGTGCCTTATAATCCCCAACAGAACGGAGGAGCTGAAAGAATGAATAGGACAATATTAATTATGGTGCGCTCCATGATGTTTTTCAAAAATGTAAAATTGATGTTTTGGGTTGATGTAGTTCTATGTGCTATATATGTAAAGAATAGATGTCCATTTAATGTTATTAGAAACAAGATTCATTATGAAATTTGGTATGGGCACATTCCTTTGAAAAAGCATCTCAAGGTCTTTGCTTCCACCTGTTATGCCTTGATACCAAAGGTACATAGAAACAAACTTGGTGCAAGAAATCATAACTGTATCTTCCTCAGTTATTCAAACAGCTCCAAAGCATATTGTCTCTATGATGAAGTCAATAAAAATTTTGTTGTATCTAGAGATGTAATCTTTCTTGAATCATCCAAAACTGACAATGTTGTTGTGCAACAACTTGATCACTTGGGGATTCCTAAACTAGATCAATCTATGGAATCTTCTTTTGAAGCACTCTCTCCCCTGCATGAAACTCCACCAACGAATGACACTTTAAGTGAGATGATTGACAGAATTGGGAGACTCGATCTTGATTTAGTCCAAATTCAATCAGCAGAGCAGCCTGGACCATCTTAGAAAGGTCCCCTAAAGTGGCTAACAAAGATACTTGAAAGTGTTCATCCTAATGAGGTTGGAAATATAGGAACTAGAAATTCAACCCAGAAAATGGATCTGATGTAGATGACTCTGATTCACTTGTTCATATGGATGTTTCTTATGATTGTGAATTGAATTTATCTATAGATTTTGAACCAACTTCCTTCGAAGAAGTTGCTTCCCATGATGAATGGAAAGAAGCAATGCAAAAGGAGCATGATGCCTTGATAAAGAATGGCACTTGGAAGCTAGTTGATCCTCCATTGGGAACCAAACCAATTCGCTGCTAGTGGGTATACAAGAACAAGTATAACGATGATGGCTCACTTGAGAAGCACAAATCCAGGCTTGTTGCAAAAGGTTTTTCACAGAAGGAAGGGATCGATTATGAGGAGAATTTTTCCCCCACAACAAAATGGGCTACCATCCAGACACTCTTTGCCCTAGAAGCTCAGAACAGTTGGAAATTCCATCAAATGGATGTAAAAACTGTTCTCTTGAATGGATATCTAAAAGAGAATGTTTTTATGTCCTAGCCTGAAGGATTTGCTGTGAAAGGACATGAACATAAAGTATGCAAACTTGTGAAATCCTTTTATGGGTTTGCTGTTGCTGATATAAAATTATAGAATTTGGAATTTGCACTATTTCTCTCTGCTGAACTATTGAAGATAAAAGAATATTTGATCAAAGGGTTTCCCCGCATTGGGATTTGTCCCTGGCTATCTGCCACATCTTGTGTCTCTTGTCTTGGCTTGTTTTTTTTGATCATTTAATGTTCTATCTGCACTTTACTTAATGTATATGTGGTTGCTAATCTGTGGCTAATAAGAAAAAAAATAAGTAAACTGCTCTAAGCATAGAACATACCATACATAAACATGGTATCTGAGCTGAGGTGAAGACAAAGCCCATGCAAGAGCAAGAGCAAGAGAAATCACCGAAGAGAAGGCTGGCAAGGCTATCTTAAAGAAATCATGGGGTCCTCAACACACTTCCCTGCTGAAGACAAACTCCATGAGAAGTCTGACTATCACGAATGGAAGATGTTTCTCGATCTAACATTAGGAGAGTAGGAAGTGTTGGACCATGTCAGAGGTGGGATTGTTCAGCCTCCATCAAATGAATTCACTGCTGCTAGGAACAAATGGACAAAGGGAGAAGTCAAAGCAAGGAAGATCATTCGGGACTCTATCGACAAATGCTTGGTGACCTATGTTTTCGAGCTGAACACCTCTAAGGAAATCTACGATAGACTGGTGAGTTTATTTAAAGCTAATGATGAAAATCAAGTCTTGTTTCTTAGAAATAAGCTGAAGGAAATTAAGAAGGGCAAAGATAAGAGTATGCAAGCATATTTCTTAAGGATCACCGAGATCAAGAATGATCTCCTATCTATTGGGGAAGTAATTCCTGATAGGGAAATGACACTTGCAACTCTTAGAGGACTGCCATCTGAATGGTATATATTCAGGACTACTCTTCTCAATAATAACACAATTCCTGGATTTGAGGAATTAATGGCCAGATACATTCAAGAAGAAACGAGGATGGAAGAGAAAGAAATGCCCATACTTAAAGGTCATTCCTCTGCCTTTTCTTCTCATACTGAAAGAAGAAACAATTCTGGGGCTAAATTCAAAGGAAAGGCTAGACCAAATGGCAAAGGTAAAAGAAGTGCCAGAAATCAAGGAAGAGGACTACGATTCAAGAAGGCAAGAAATTCCAGGTATGAATCTAACAATGTTAACAATAAGCAAGATGAATATTATCTACCAACAACTCTATCTACTACTGCTCCCCTGGACTCGCTGGGAAATTGGTTTATTGATAGTGGTGCCTCAAGGCACTTCACTGGTTACAAAGAAGCTCTCTATAATCTGATAGAGAAGGAAACCAACCCGGAAATTTTTCTTGGAGATAATTCAAAACATCTTGTGAAAGGCGTAGGAAATGTCACTCTTCAATTGAATCAGGGTAATACCATCCACTTACAAGATGTATTATATGTACCTGATCTCAAAAAGAACCTGGTGTCCATTTCAGAAATGGAAGACAAAGGCTACAAGGTGGTCTTCAACAATGTAAAGGTACGTGTATGGAAAAAGAACTTTAAAAATGCTTTTACTCTTGGGTTTTGAGTTGATTCATTATATCAGGTTGGTGGAATTTTGCTGGGTGCCATGTCTTGTCACATATCTCTTAAGTCCAAACTATGGCATCGGAGGTTTGATCACCTTCATTATAAAGCTCTACCCGATGTAAGAAAAATGGTGACCGGGATGCCCGAGTTCAAATTGGATCAAGAAGGTGTATGTCAAGGATGTGTCGAAGGGAAGCTCAAAAGGGGACCATTCCCCTCAAGCCAAAGCAAGACCTTTGATATATTGCAGTTGGTTCACTCAGACATATCCACTATGATGCTTGTGAACTCATTGGGAGGATATTTATATTACCTCACTTTTACAAATGATTATTCTCGCAAGACTCGGATATACTTCTTGAAAAAGAAGGATGAAGTGTTCTTCTGGTTTTGGCACTTCAAAGCCTTGATCGATAATCAAACTGAAAATAAGGTCAAGATCTTAAGGACTGATAATGGGACTAAATATGAATCCAATGAGTTTCATGACTTTTGCAAAGAGGCTAGCATTAAGAGGGAGACTACTATTCCATATACGCCTTAACAGAATGGTGTAGCAGAAAGGAAGAATCGTACGATTGTGGAAGTTGTCCGTTCTATGCTCCATGATCAAAGACTTCCGAAGTTTCTATGGGCCGAAGCTGCAAATACCACCGTATATGTATAAAACCGACGCCCTCATCAAGCATTGGGTTCCAAGACTCTTGAAGAAATGTTCATCGGTAAGAAACCTGACATATCTCATTTTAGAATTTTTGGAAGCCTTGTATATTTTCATGTGCCTAAAGAAAAAAAAGAATAAATTGGGTGCATCTGGAAAGAAAGGAATCTTCGTGGTCTATAGCGAAAATACTAAGGGTTATAGAATCTATGTAGCTAGTCAAAGGGAAGTTGAGATTAGTCATGATGTCACCTTTGACAAAGATATGACTCTTAGCAAGGTAGACAATCTTCCTACTTTAAGGGGATCTAAAGAAGCTAACACCAGGGAACCGAAGGAAAAAGAAGATGAGACGATGCCGGATGTGGAAGAACCTATGGATCCTATTGATCCTCCTCCCCAAGAGCCTTCCTCTTCTAGGAAGAGGCCTTCATGGCTTAGGGGGACACTTGATGATGCTGAAGGAAACATTGCACCCCAAGGAACCTTCTATGAAAGTAAGACGCCGAACAGGTGTCAGGGATACCTAACCATCATGAGCACGATCATCCAAAATGAACCTTCTGACTTCTATGAAAGTAAGAAGCCGAACAGGTATCAGGGATACGTAACCATCATGAGCACGATCATCCAAAATGAGCCTTCTTCATTCACAGATTCCATCAAGCATCAAGTATGGAAGGATGCTATGACCGAGGAATATGAGTCCATTATGAAAAAATGATGTTTGGGATGTGGTCCCCATACCCTAGGACAAAGCAATTGTCACTTCAAAATGGCTTTACAAGATAAAGCATGCAGTTGATGGAAGTGCGGAAAAGTATAAGGCTCATCTTGTCGCTCGTGGATTCTCCCAGAAGGGAGGTATAGACTATGACGAGATATTTGCACCTGTTGCCCGATATAACACCACCCGCTCGATCATAGCCCTTGCTGCTTTGCAAGGATGGAACCTACATCAGATGGATGTCAAGATTAAGTTCTTACATGGTTCGATCAAAGAGGAGGTCTATGTGGAGCAACCCGAAGGATTTGAGATTTATGATTGATAATATCATGTGTATAGGTTGAAGAAGGCCCTCTATGGGCTAAAGAAAGCACCCCAAGCATGGTATGAAAGGATTGATAGCTACTTAAGGAAGCTGAGATTCACTAAGATTGAAGTTGACCCTAACCTTTACTTTAAGGTTATAGATGACAAACCTCTCATACTAGTGCTATATGTTGACGACCTCTTTCTAACAGGTGTAAACCCTCTCATTCACGAATGTAAGAGGGAGTTGGCTTCTGAGTTCGAGATGAAATACCTAGGACTTATGTACTATTTCCTAAGACTAGAAGTCTGGCAAAAACTAGGGGAGATTTTCCTATCTCAAGGAAATTATGTGGTGAAGATATTGGAGAGATTTGGGATGGTGGACTGCAAGCTTGTAACTACCTCGATGGAGCTTGACTTCAAGAAGTTAAGTGGTAGTGCTGCCGGACCTGTTTTACGAAATGCTACCGAGTATCATCAACTCGTCGGAGCATTAATGTTCTTGATGAACTCCCATCCAGATATATGCTTTGCAGTCAACACATTGATTCAACATATGGTTGAGCCTCACCACTCACATTGGATTGGTGCCAAGAATTTGTTGAGATATCTTCATGGCACAATCACTCATGGGTTGAGATACACTACCGGAGATATGAGACTACTTGGGTATACTGATGTTGATTGGGCAGGAAGTGTGGTGGACCAAAAGAGCACTTCAGTGTGTTGTTTCTCTTTGGGATCTGCCTTGATATCCTGGATGAGCAAGAAGCAGAAGTCAGTGACTTTGAGCACCGTCGAGGTAGAGTACATTGCTGCTAGCATGGCCTCCTGTGAGGAAGTCTAGTTGCGAGAGCTCTTCAATAAGCTGTTTGGATTTACATTGGATACCACCGTGATTATGTGTGACAACTAGAGCAAGATCCATTTATCAGAGAACCCTGTATTTCATGATCGCTCAAAGCATATTGATATCAGGTACCACTATATTCAAGATATGGTGCAGTGAGGAGCAATAAGGCTCCAACATATCAGTACAAATGAACAGGTTGCCAAAATTTTGACAAAGCCCATAGGAAAGGTCAAATTCTTGACTTTTCGAGAACAACTTGGTGTCATTTAAAGACCCTCTTATGAGGGTCGAGTATGATGTATTAAGCTCTGGGAGCTCCAAGGGGTGCGGGGTACTTCTTAGAGTGACATGTGATCACAGGGAGACTCACCATCCCCTGGTGGTGCACTATATGCAAGGTAAAGATTCAACCTTCCCCTGTGACACCCCGTGGCGACTATGGCATAGGATGATTAGTTCTCCTATGGGCCAGGATGATTCGTTCTCCTATGGATGGGTTGATTAATTCTCATGTCGAGGAATCCTATCCATGCAGTCTGGGACTCATGGGAGTACCTCTCATCTGATCAATGAGCAGGGAAATGAGGATAGGGACCATAGTAGTACTATCGATGGATGCATCATTGTATCTACCGTACTCTCTATGCTAGGATGACGACCTCCATTGATCAGGGATCAATGATACTGATTTGGGATTGGTGAGAGTGGTTCACACTCTGAAACTGACTTCGGGTCACTGGAGGATGGTATGATACATCCTCGATCATTTCTTCTTCTTCATAGTTCGAGAAGAGCAAAGCAGAGTAGAGTAAAGTGGGGTCAAGCTATACAAGACAATGCATTTGATGGATGGATAGTAGTGACAGTCTAACAGATTGCGGATGAAGTTCTCCCTAATTGAGAGGGAATGTTAAAATTGGCAAATAGGGCCAAACTCCATGTGGATCACGTTATTTATGGATTCTGATATTTTTCCTAAATTCCTCTCATCAAGAGGTATAGGATTGATCTAAAGATCATCCGATTCTGATAAGTATTTATGGAGATATGAATTTATTTTGTATATGGAAAAATTGTTAAGGCGGCCAGCGAACTTATGTGGGCTCAAAACCCAACAGTCATGTCTATTCAACCTCAACATTTGCATATAAATACAAGGAGCATTCTCCTCATTTGGACAATTCAATTCACTCATCTTCTCTCTCTCTCCTACGCATTAAAGGAACCTCTCTCTCTCACACACGTGTGGCTGAAAGGAAGACATCCTAGGGAAAGGAAGATGTAGAAGGAAGGACACTAGGGCAGCAGGTCATCTCTTTGACAAGCATTGACCAAGAATTGACCTTCCAGAAGTGGGGATTGGGTGTGGTTACCTCTCTTAGGTAGGCCACAAGTTGTGGCATGAAAATCGAGGTGATCTGACCTCTGGTTTGACTGGTGTTGACTTCCCTAGTTTAGAGCTGCAAGTTGACTTCAGAAATCTACAAATTGACTGAACTTTTGTAGTTGTTCAAGTGTTGTTTTTTCAGGCTATTCGAGGACAAGTTGACCGGAAATTGACCAAGTATTTTAGAGGTCAATTTCAGCTAGTTTGACCAAGTTTGACTTTGTTGATCTAGGGTTTGTTGCTGTTGATATAAAATTACAGAATTCAGATTTTGTTCTATTTCTCTCTGCTGAACTATTGAAGATAAAAGAAGATTTGATCAAAGGGTTTCCCCGCATTGGGGTTTGTCCCTAGATAGTGCCACATCTTGTCTCTTATCTTGGCTTGTTTCCTGTTGATCATTTAATGTTCTATTTGCACTTTACTTAATTTATATGTGATTGCTAATTGGTGGCTAATAAGAAGAAAAATAAGTAAACTACTATAAACATAGAACATACTATACATTAACATTTAGACTTAAGAACTTCATTAAAAATATTAATTATTTTAATATCTCCTAAACCAGGTACAATCTGCCCAAACAATTTTTGGGTCTTAGAGATCTCATGTGCTTAAGCCTCTCCACCAATTTTCTTGGCTAAAGCACATCTGATGCTACCCCAATTTTTGTCTCGTAGTAATTTCGAACTCCCTCTTCCTTTCTGCAACTGAGCTCTTTTGCTCAATATCTGTGCTTTGACACATCAGTTACCCAATTCCTATTGCAGCAAATTGATTATATTTCTTATATTTGTTAATTACTTAAACAAATTATTTGCAGTTACCAAATTCCTATTGCAGTAAATTGATTGTATTTCTTCTATTTGTTAATTACTTGAACAAATTATTTGCAATTATTTACAGCAAGTATTGAAATACATACACTGCAGCCTACAAAAAATAAATATTGCGGAAAAAAATACAACCCTGGAGAGAAATAAACATCATACACATCTGCATAGTTGTTTTTGGACAATGTCCCCAGAAAAACCCAATGTGCGAAAATTGGTGCAACAAGAGGGTTTTAATTATTATGCAGTAGTAAATATGAGTACAAATCATTGGATGCCCAAACTAGCTATCCGATATAGAGAAATACTAACAAGGAGATAGTAAGAAAAATCTCACACTATCTGGCGATCTGAATCTAATCCAAGCACTGGATGGATGGCCCCACGCTGGCTTTGTGTGGCCTCTGTGTCAACCTACACAAATTTGCATCATCTCTAGGGTCTATGTCACCTCTTCCACAGATCTCCTACTATCTAGGAATTCGATCCTCTAGCCCTCTGGTCTCACACCCTTGCTTTTGGCTCTGGAACTCGACTTCCCAACTGAATCTCAAACTCCCTCTGAAGCTCTGTGTGGCACTGCGCTGCCTCTCTGACTGTCTTCTTTGCCTTGCACTCCCTGGATCTGAAAAACTCTCCTCTAGTATAATTTCCCTGCCCTCACTGCAACTCCGGCAACTCAATGCTACTACTCTTGAGAAATTCAATCTCTAATCTCTCTTTTGATGTGTTCTCCAAGTGCCCATTGAACTCCTCCTTATAATCTCTCATTGGAGCTCCAACAGCCAAGACTAAAACATAATCAAGGGCTAATATTAACTTGGAGTTGATCCTTGTCTTCTAGAAGTTTCAAACTTGATTTAATTCATACCCTTTAATTAACCAAATTTCCTAAGTTTAGACTTAGGGAACCAGTTAAAAAGTTTAATTATTTTAATTAAATCATCTCTAGGTGGAATTTTCCCAAATGATTTTTGGGTATTGAGGAGTGCATGTGTCCTAGCCTCTCTACGAAATCTCAATGCAAGAGCACATCCGATGCTACAAAAATCAACAACCCCTTCATGTTGGCAAGCACTAGGTCCAAATGAAAAGGGAGATTTGCTTGTGACACTTATGGCAGATTTTCCTATTTGTTTATTGATTTCCACAGTTGATTTTCAAAAGCAATCTTGTTCACAAGTGGTCTAGAAATTAGTGCTAACAAGGTTTCCACTAATTTCCATTTGGGGGAGATTCAAGGTTGTTGGGCTATCTACCTACATCAAAGCTAGGCTAAGTGTTTTTAGTAAAGACATTTATTGTCTAGAGATTGGGCATTATGATGACATGATGGCCCTTAGGTCCAAATGAAAAGGGATATTTGCTAGTGACACTTATGGTAGATTTTCCTATTTGTTTATTGATTTCCACAGTTGATTTTTCAAAGGAAACGTTGTTCACAAGTGGTCTAGAAATCAGTGCTAACAAGGTTTCCACTAATTTCCATTTGGGGGAGATTCAAGGTTGCCGGGCTATCTACCTACATCAAAGCTAGGCTAAGTGTTTTTAGTAAAGACATTTACTGTCTAGAGATTGGGGCTTATGATGACATGATGGCCCTTCATGGCTATGCAGGGTAAAGGTGACTCATCAGAAGCTTTTCATTCCCCATATAACCATTGATATAAACCTATTAAGAATTTAATGTGATATAAGATGCATATTCTTAAAAAAACATGGCATTTGCAGTTGAGAAAATAATGAAATTTTACCTCATCAAGTGTTTGTGATGCTCGTTGATTTGCAATTAGATGTCTATTGTCCTGAAAGAAATAATACACTAGCACAAAATTAGCCAAGAATTATAAGGTGATGCACGTCCAAGGCCCCAAAACCATACTATTATCACTAAAATGTGTAAATGTTTTACATTACAAAGATCAAATTCCTTCTCAAAGCTATTGTTTTCTGCTTTTTCGTAGAACTCAGAAATAACTATAAATTGATATTTGAAATGATCAAATTCAGTTTCAATTTCCTAGATCATTTATGTATCATTCCATAGGAAGAACTGGAAACTAAACAGATTTTTCTCAACCAACTTAGAAAACAGGTTTTATTCTTGATGGTCAAATAACAAAATTAATAAATTTCCATATAAGCAATATTTATAAGCATTAACCAAGTATTTTTTTATCTTAAATAATTTATATTAAAAAAAAATCCAAAGAAAACCTCACATATTTCATTTTCAGCTATCCAATACTTGTGTAAATTACAGATTTGATTTCAAGCCATCTGTATTCTTCATGGTTCGTAATTTCCAGCATTATATGTCTAGCTAATTTAACATTATAATTAAAGAACATAAGAGATGATTTACTACTTTTACCATTATCGTAAGTATTTTTTGATATATTATATGCATGATAATATTGCCCTAGAGGGAAAAAAAACTTATTGGAACATATTGGTATCTTTTCTCTTGAATTTCCTAGTGGTTGGAATTATTAAGAATTGAAATACAGTTTGTCACTACTGCTATTTTATTTATATTTCATAATAGCCTAAGGTTGAAAATTCATAGGTTAAGATCCAAGAAACCTTTAGTTAAGAGGTGAAAATTCTATTTTTCGATAAAACTCTACAATTTATAAATTACTATAGGAAGGTATAGTAGAGATGTTAGGGTCTTGTTACCCCTTATTTTAGCTAGGGTACATATAACCACTTTTCTTTTGTGCAACACCACTGTAAGTCCAGGGAATGCAATCCAAAAGCCTTGTAGGCCATGTGATGTTATGTATTATGGTATCCTAGGCTTATTATGGTTGGCCATGCCTGGTTCTTTTAGCCTCCACTCTTAGGTCCCTTTCATCCTAGATGGAATTGGAGGCTTAGGATGGACCTACTTGGACTCATGGTTTAGAGGAGCCATTGGCTTTGTAGGGGTGATTTCACCATGTAGGGCCATTCTAGCCCATCTCTTGAACATGCCTATGTCTTATCCACATATTCATGTGTCATAGACTTTGTATGTGTTCTTTGGTGTTGGTTCATCATTCATTTTATAGTTCTCATAATGGAAATCTCACAATTTAAAAGGTTCCATGTTTCTTGAGGTAGTTCATGGAACCCAATGCACAGTCTTATTACACCTATTTCAATGGGGGTAAATATGACCAAATTCACTTTTCATAGCACCATTGTGAGCCAAAGGAATGCAAGTATAAAGCCTTGTAAAATCGCTATTGGATGATATTTATGTGAGAGTGTGTCTTAGATCACCAGTGTGTGGATGGTCATGTCCAATCTTCTTAGCTTCATTTCCATGTTGTTTGGTTTTATGGCACTACTATAATCCTCGTGGGATGATATTTATGTGAGAGTGTATCCTACATCCCCCATGTTTGGATAGTCTTCTTAGCTTCTTTTGCATGGTGCTTGGTGTCAAAATTTCACCTATTGGAGTAACTTGGAATTATTCTCCTAACTGTAAATTTAATTATGCAGTTTATTTGCTACGGCAAACAATGAATAAATCACTACTGCAATTTTCATCATAAAAATACTATGGAAAATTAAATACTAGAAACAGAGAAATTCTAGCACACACACAAAAATTTAACACAGTTGTTCTTGGACAAAAGTCCCCAGAAAAACCCAACTTAGGAAAACCAATGCAGTAGATGAGGGTTTTATTATTATTATTTAGCAACAAATATTAGTACAATAATTTAGATGCTCTACTGGCAATCTAATCTGAGAAAAAATACTGGAAAAATTATTGTGAGAATTTTCCCTCACCGCACAACTAATTTTTATCCCTAGAACTACCTTCCCAGCCACACACAAATCCTTCTACGTCAACCTCTACGCAGTGCATGTGCAGACCCTCTAGGAATTTCGCACTCCTTTTAACAACCTCTCACAGAACCAAAATACTTCCTCCGTGAATGTTGATGACCTCCTTAGCTACCTGCTACTCACCCTTTAGCTCTATTTTCTCTTTTGAGTCTCTGCTATGGAGAATATCGAACTATCTGGGCAACTGAGTATCTGCACTGGTGTTTTCTCCATCACCACGTCGATTCCTTCTTATATCTTTCTTTTGGGACTCCAATGACTAAGATTAAATCTTAATCAATGGCTCAGACCATTTATGGATCGATTCGTGTGAGTTTCTAGACTATTCTCAACTTGACTTAATTAATTATGATTAATTAACCATTTTTCCTAAGTTTATACCCAGGAAACATTAAAAAATGGATTAATAATCTATTTAAGTCATCTCAATGTGGAATTTCCGGAAACTATTTATGCGTTTTAGAGATCTCATGCATTCTAGCCTCTCCACTATTTATTTGGGGTAGCATCGGATGTGATCTAGCCACAAAATGTGGTGGAGAGGTTGGGGCACATGAGATCTCCAATACCCAGAAAGAGTTTGGGCAGATTCTAAACAATTCAGGAGATATTAAAATACTTAATATTTTTAATGGAGACCCTGAGTCTAAACTTAGGGAAAATAAAATATTAATGTGTATTAATATGAAACTATGTTAGAATCATCCAAAAGACATGGATCAAGCCAGATCTAATCTTAGCCATTGATTAGGGACTTAATCTTGGCCGTTGATATGTCAACAAGAAAAGTATAAGAGGAGGCTTGAGAGTTAATTGGAGAATACACCAGAGTGATCAGTCATTCTATTCTCTAGAGTGATTGAGGGGCATTGAGTACAAAGAAGTAGAGAAGGTAGAGATTGTGCTAGGAGAGCAGCACAGCAGCCAAGGAGAGTGATGCAGAGCCAGTGTGTGAGAGAGAGGGGCTAACGCAGTCCAGATTGGGCAGACGCTGGGGTTGTAGAGCAGTTTTGTACTGAAGAGTTTCTGGAAGGATTTTCCACGGTTTCAGCGAGGAGATTTGTCTCAAACTGTGAGGTATAGCTGCTAAGGAAATTCTTTGTTAGGTAGGCTAGTTTCGGCACCTAAACTGTACTCTGATATTGCTTAATAAGAAAACCCTCTGATAGTTGCACCGATTTTCCCACATTGGGTTTTTCTAGGGACATTAGTCAAAAAATAATGGTGCCATGTGGTGTGGTGTTCTTGTTTCTTTTAGTTGTTGATCTGTAATATGTTGAGCATGCACTATCGTTTATTTTCAATATTTACATTGTAAATAACCTGTTAAGGAAAATAATAAGTAGGTAGGAATAAATCAAATAAAGTGCATGGAGCATTTCTAACTAAGTAAACTTAGAAACTTCAACATCCACCAAATTTCATGGCTAGAACATGATGTTATAGAAACTAACACTCCCTCTTACCAAGAATTATGTTCTCTCTAGTGTTGCACATCCTGCCACAACACCCCGTCTTTGTATCACCTCCTGTCATGCTACTAATGTCTGGCCATACTACCCACCAACCACTGTGCAACTCTAATGCTACATTTGTGTTGCTACTAACACAACCATACTGCTGCCAAATTTGCATCTCTCTCTAATCTATTATTGCTGCAACTACAAAATAATATGTTCCTGCTACTGAAATGGGTTCTTCACCATACACATCTATTCTCTGAAATAGATGAACTTAGCTCACCCTACAACTTTCGTGAGTATATCTACAACCTTCTCTTTTGTGAGAATGTACTATAGCTAGACTGCTCCATGCTATACACAATCTTTGATGAAATAACACCAAATATTTGTGTTTCTACCTGTCATTAAACATTGGTTTCTTAGAGAGCTTAATGTTGTCGATTTTTGGTAGCATCAAATGTGCTCTATCCATGAAAATTGGTGGAGAGGCTAAGGTACATGAGATCTTCAAGACCCAAAAATAGTTTGAGGAAATTCTACCCGGTTAGAGAGATATTAAAATAATTAATATTTTTAATAGGGTTCCTAAGTCTAAACTTAGGAAAATTAAAATATTAATGGGTATTAATATAAAATTGAGTGAGAATATTCTAAATGACATGGATCAAACCAAATCTAATCTTATCCATTGATTAGAGACTTAATCTCAACCGTTGATGTGAGGCCCATGAGTTGCAGGGCATTTAGGCGCGCGGGCGAGACGAGTGGACAATAGCACAATGGGAGAACACACGAACCGAAACGAAACAAATGTGATGAAGTTTGGGCGTTGGTATAGTTATACTGTGTGGGTGGTCTCAGGCAAGCCGATGGGTGAACCAACACATGGGTGGGCAGTCTCAGGCGAGGCAACGAACAGGCCAACAACCGGATAAGTGAAACAGGCCGACAGAAGTGCGATGTGCAGGCAGGTCGGCCAAATGACCAAACGATGAGTGGGTGAGCATATATAGGAAGCAACAAGTTGGTTTGGAAGATAATCATTCGAACTTGGATGAGCAATTCTTGGTGGAGAAGTGCGAAGATAGTTCTGCGGTTGGTGCAAGGCGTGCGGATGTGCTCGCACGATGGGAAAATCGGAGGTTGAACGTAGGTGTCGCATATTGTTAACAGAGGCAACAGTCATGTAGAGCGCACCCGAGTTGGGCGACATGGTTGTGCATAACACGCCTGAGTTGGGCGACACAATCATGCAGAGCGCGCCCGAGTTGGGCAAATGACACAGCAAGTCGAACGAAGAGTGGATGAACTGGAGGGCCTGAACAGGAATTGTGCAGGCGATACTCCGTGTGGCCCACCGAACGAAGAAAGCTCAAGTCCATGAATGAGAGTTCAAGCGAGAGGTGACACAGGTGCATGTGCACCTGTTGAATGAACGCACAGTTGGCTGAATGATAATGTCGGGCAGGGTAACACAGTGAGGGCATTTGCTAACGAACAGTGAACGAGTTAGTTGGTGAATGATGAGTTGAACGAATGCATTCAGGGGTGAATAAAGAGTTGGGCAGAACACACAATGACTATTTAGGCATGCTGACGAGCTGGGCAACTGAGTTTACTAAAGTTGTAAAATTAGCTAAGTGTAAATTTGGGGTTTCCTCCAAGATTTAACTTGTACATGAAAGATTGTGAATTATATATATTGATATACGGGCAGATTCACATCGGGGATTTTCCCCTCCCTTTATACTATTGTGCATTTATATATGTGTAATGTTGTTTATGGTGAATGTTTATGGTTTTCACTGTGTATAAAGGAAAACATAATACTTGGTAAGAAGAAATAAACTAAGTACGAATGTTAGGCGTAGTCTATGGTCATAAGTATTGGTGAAAAGAAAGTGGTTGGTGGTGTTGCACCTCGCTATAGTGTTGTTGGAAGAGTACTGCCAATGTAGGGGTGTGCAGTTGAAGACTCGATAAGGAAAGTAAAAGAGGAGGCTTGAGGGTCAATTAGAGATACACATTGATTGATCAGTCAGTTGGATTTTCTGGAGCGGGGTTTGCTGAGAAAATTAGAACAAGTGATCTGAGTTGCAGTGAGGAGTAGTGAGTCAATAGCAGAGAGGTAGAGATAGTGCCAGAGGGCTAGCGCGGTAACTAAGGAGGCTACACAGAGGTAGCAGGAGCCACACAGAGGTAGCTAGAGACTGTGTAGAGGCTGAGGGGCCCGCGTGGGTGACGCTAAAGGCCAGAAAGTTGACACATAGAGGTAGAGGGTTGACGCTGGGGGTTCTAGACGACACAGAGGCTAGCCTGGCTGACGCATAGCTTCAATGAAGTGCTAGAATTATTTTCATGGGGCAGACTAGTGTTGAGGAGTTGAATATCTACTTCTGAGAAGAGGTATTACTGCCGTGTAGAAATCTCTGTTGGGTGAGCCAGTTTGGCACCCTAGTTGTACTCAAGAAAGCTGCTTAATAATATAACCCTCAGAACTGTTGCGTCAGTTTTCCCAAGTTGGGTTTTTCCAGGGACGATTGTCCAAAAATAACGGTGTCCCTTATACGTTTTGCTTTTTATTTCAATTGATGATCTGTATATGAGTTGAGACTGCATTTCTGTTTATTTTCAGTATTTATATGGTTAAATAACTTGTTAAGGAATAAACAAGTAGGTGAAATAAACTAGATAAGACAATAGGAATTTATGATGTGTCAGACTTAGAAATTTCGACATGGTATTAGAGGATTGCAAATCACAAGGGGACTAAAGGCACCAACATAATAAGAAGTATTTGAAGTATTTGCAGCAGTAGTATTTGTCCTGAGAGACAAAGCTGCTCCTAAGTAGAAAGAAGTGGAGAAAGAGTGATGCAAAGGGCTTGTGTCATCATTTCGAGTTGGAGAAATGGTCAGCATAAAGGCAAAGAGAGCCATGGGGAGTAGCAGAGGAAGTAGAAGTGCAGTGGATGTAGGGTAGCAGGCCCAACATCAACACAAGTACAGGTGTGAAAGGATCAATGTGATGTTCAAGCTGTTGAAGACTCAACAGGAAATGTATAAGAGAAGTCTTGAGGGTTAGTTGGAGATACACCAAGATTGATCAGTCAGTTTGCTTTTCTGGAGTGGGGTTTTCTAATAAAATTTGAACAAGTGATCTGAGTTGCAACGAGGGGCAGTGAGTACATAGCAAAGAGGTAGAGATAGTGTCAACGGGCCAGCACAATGACTAAGGCGGCTACATAGAGGCAACAATAGCCACACAGAGGCAGCTAGAGACTATGCAAAGGCTGAGGGCCCTACATGGGTGATGCATAAGGCGAGAGGGCTGACGCAAAGAGGTAGAGGGCTGACGCAGGGGGTTACAGAGCTACAAAAAGCAGGGCTGACACAGAGCCTTAGAGAAGAGATGGAAGGCTTTTCGTGGGGTAGACTACTCATGAGAAGCTGAATATCTGCTTCCGAGAAGAGGTATTACTGTTGTGTAGAAATCCCTGTTGGGTGAGCTAGTTTGGCACCCTAGTTGTGTTCAAGAAATCTTCTTAATAATAAAACCCTAAGAATTGTTGCACTGGTTTTCCAAAGTTGGGTTTCTCTGGGGATGATTGTCCAAAAATAATGGTGTCCATTGTGTGTTTGGTCTATTATTTTAGGTGATGATCTGTATATGAGTTGAGATTGCATTTGTGTTTATTTTCAGCATTTATATGGTTAAATAACTTGTTAAGGTATAAAAAAGTTGGTGAAATAAACCAGATAATGCAGTAGGAATTTCTGACGTGTCAGACTTAGAAATTTCAACAAATGCAACTCTAACTATCATAGTAGACATTCGTCACCTCCATCCTCTTCCTGAACAAGCTTACTAGTAGCTTCCAAATCCATATAGCTTTGCATGTAGTTGTGTTTGCTACCTTATACTTTGCTTTCATAGAGTTCAGTGCCATTGACTTCTACTTCCTGCTATACCAAGAAACCATCCCTGATCCAACACTAAAGCAATATCCAAAGATAATTTTCCCATCCAATGAACTATCTGCCCAATCTGCATCTATGAATCCACATTGTCAGACATCATCCCCTCTGGTATATCTCAACCCATACTCGACCGTGCCATGCACATACCTCAAAATATGCCTCACTGTTGCCCAATGTACCCTCTTTGGTTCTACCATAAACTGATGTGAAATTTCTAAATATAACAAATTAGAAATCCTACTGCAGTAAACTGATTTTCATTACCTACTTGTGTTCTTCATTTTAACAAGTTATTTTTCATAATTATTTAGAAAATATTAACGAAAATACACTACAGCCTACACCAATATATAGATCAAGTATTGAAAAAATAAATGAGACAACCACACAAAGGACACACTTATTTTTGGACTGAACATCCTTGGAAAAACCCAGTGTAGGACAACCGGCGCAACAAATATGAGGGTTTTATTATTATGCATATTTCTAAATACAACTAGGGTGCCAAAGCCGGCTCACCCAATAGAGAATAAACTCGACAGAAGTACCTCTATCTGGAAACAAATATTTTGGCGAATCCAGCAACTAGATGAACAAACCCCACAGGTGATTGCATTGTCCCCAGTGTTGTGCAGCGATATCTGCTCCTAGCTCTGTGCTAAGACTACCTCACCTCCTCTAAGAAATGTGTCACCCTCCCGGTGAGCCTTCCCAACTCAAAACTCTACCTACTGAATTGATGCCCAATCTGCCTCACAGAGACCCCAACGCTACCTCTATGTGAGTGCATTAGCCCTCCAACCTCTACATCACCCTCCTAGAGCTGTGTTGTCTCTTCCTGGTGCTGCACTTCCTCTCTTCTATCTTTTCTCCACCTTGCACAAAAGTCCCATTACCGAACTGCCACTCCCTACACTAGAAGCTTACTCTAAACTTCTCACCAAATCACGCCACGAAATTTCGATCTAGCTCAAGTGTTGCTCCCCCTATGTGTGTTCTCCAACTGACTCCAAGTCTTCCTTTATACTTTTCCTATTGAGAAATCAATGATCGTGATCTAATCTCTAATCATTGGCTAAGATTAAATTAGACTTGATCCTCATCTCTTAGAAGCTTCTCACCCATATTTTCATTAATAACAATTAATATTTTAATTTTCCTAAGTTTAGACTTAGGAACCCCTTTAAAAATACTAATTATTTTAATAAAATCAAATTCAGGTGAAATTTCACCAAATGATTTATGGGTCTTGGAGATCTCATGTGTAATGTTCCTTTTTCTGGTGTTCCTCATGACATGGTTAGGTTGGAATTTCAGACCTAGGGCAAATAGGTCATAGGTGCAGGCTTAATTCATCAACGAACCCAGGGGCTTAAGGAGGTGTTTCATGGGATTTTGAGGAGTTTTTATGAGGTTTGATGGCATCCGCTTGGTATATTCGATCATCCGCATAATTTTCCTTTCGTTTCTTTGCATTCCGATAACTTTCAAAAAATTGAGTTATTAATGGCCCTAACTCAAATAATTACACTTAAGGTGGCATTCAAGAGGAATACTTGGCAGAACACCTTAGCATAATAACATGTTGGAACCAGAATGAGAAGATCTATCGGATGGGATGGATAGAAGTGATTTTTGAAGGCTTAAGGAGGCATGGTGGCCAATTTACCATTTTCCCACATTAAAAAGAATATTTTAATTAAGGGAAATGTGATAAATGATTATAATAATAATAAAATAGGAGCTTCTAGAGGGGTTCATCAAACATATAAAAAGAGGAGCAGGAGCCCATTAGAGGACATCTTGGATTTGATATTTCTTCTTGTATGAGAGGTTGGGAACCCGATTCTCTACTTCCACGGTAGCCCTAGGATGAAAAACCTCGAGTGATTTAGTGAGATTGGGAAAGTACCCATCTCCCCTTGGTGAATTCATCCAGAATTCATAGGAGAGCTTATTAGTGGCTGCTCAATTCAAATCTGGTGGAGGCCCCATGCAACATTGGAGCAGATCCTTGAGGTCAGTTCTATCTCAGCTATATCAGCTATTTTTCTATTTCAGCATGTAAAACCCCAGTTATATATTATAATAAAAGCTGAGATTATTTCTGCTTGTTGTATGATTGAATTGCATGCATTCTCTTGTTTTATTTTACATGGCAGTATTTTGTTAATCGAATAGTAATTTTATGGTGAAATTTTTGGTTGAGTTAAATTTTTGCAAAATAAGTCAAATATCCCATTTGGGATATTACACGATGCTACCCAAAAATCAACACTCCCTATTAGGGAGGAATGTGCTCTACCAGTACTTCCTAGCAGAAGTATCACATTGATCCATAACATCGGTTCTATACCCTTTTGATGCTCAACTTGCTGCCCTTCATCCACTATGTTGCTGCAATCTGTTCTGCTTCCCATGAACCTGCCACTATCACTAATACATTTGTACTGCAACTCCCTCTTAGTATGATGCATCATGCTACCCATAGCACTGCCACTACTAATTGCTGCACTGCAACTCAGTTGCTGAGAAGTAAGCAGCTGAAAAGCCACCCAAAAGTTGACATGTTAGTTAGTTTAGATGCCCCTTGACATTAAAGCTACTTATGCTGCTAATCTGTGTCGACCCTTTGATGCTACTACATTGTTGTTGTATCTGCTCTGTGCCTTCCGCACTGCTGCAACACTCCACTATGTTGCTTCAGACTTTAGCACTCTAGCTCTTCCCATGTTTCTCCATCATCCCTTGCACCAAATAACTCTCGTCATTTTGCTACTGTCATTCAGGCCTCCCGTAGCTGTATGTGATCCAAGAGTTTGGGCACCTCAAGGATCCTATCCTTCTATAGTCCTTTCAAACTACAACTCTAGATCACCCCACCACCCTCTTGGAGATGCAGCTTCCATCTCTACCAAAATGAATGTTGAACTGGTTCTCTCTCCCTCTTTCACTGCTACCCCAAAAGAACTCGGATATAGATTTATTTGACGCTATAGATCCTATAAGCAATAAGCTCCCTCTGAATTTCAATTTCCTTCACAGAAATTCTTTTTCCAACCACTATAGAACCACCCCTCTCTAATCTCTCTTTGCTACTACTCAACATTGGATCTAGATTTCTTAACAAGAAATATTCTAAGGAACTGATTCCCTCTACTTTTCTTCTACCCTACTAGGTACTATTCTGCACCAACAAAATCAGCACCCCACCAACAACTCCAGATAAAATCTGCGCTTCACCTCCAGCCATGGCAACCAGAAAAAACGAAACTCAACAGTATCCATGTTGGACCAGTAACCACTGCATTACCTTCCGCAATAACAACTTCACCCAATCAGGCTGATGCAAGCTCTGCGTGAGCCTCCCTTGGTGATTGCGTCACCCCTCCTATGCTTTCTTGGCTTGAAACTGCGCTCTCTCAAGATAGCTATCTTCACGGACAAATTTTTCCTCTATCCTTTCACAAATGGATTTAGTCCTCCTTGAACTGCAATCTCTTCGATAACATGTGAAAATTTATGAATCTAACAAATCATAAATCCTGTTGTAGTAAACTAATTTGCATTACCTACTGGTGTTCTTCATTTTAATAAGTTATATGCAGAATTATTCAGAAAATATTAATGCAAATACACTACAACCTACACCAAATTACAGATCAAGTATTGAAAAAATAAATGAGACAACCACACAAAGGACACACTTACTTTTGGACTAAACATTCTTGGAAAAACCTAGCGTGGGAAAATCAATGCAGCAGATATGAGGGTTTTATTATTATGCAGATTTCTGAATACTACTAGGGTGCCAAATCGGCTCACCCAACAGAGAATAAACCCGACATAAGTACCTCTATCCTGAGACAGATATTTTGGTGGATCCAACAACTGGATGAACAAACCCCATAGGTGACTACGTTGTCCCCAGTGATGTGCAACTATGGCTTCTCCTAGTTCTGCATAGAGACTATTCCACCTCCTCTATGAACTGTGTCACCCTCCCAATGAGCCTTCCTAGCTAAAAAATCAACCTGCTGAATTGATGCCTGATCTACCAAAAAAAAACTAGCGTTGCCTCTACCTGACTGTGTCAGCACTCTAGCCTCCGCGCCACCCTCCTAGAGTTGCGTTGTCTCTCCCTGGTGCTGCACTGCCTCTTTGCTATGTATTCTCGGCCTTGGAAGAAAGTCTCGCTGCCAAAATACCCCTTTCTACACTAGAATCTTACTTTGAAATTCTCAACAAACCATGCCCCAGAATTTCGATCTAGCCCAAATGTTGCTCTCCTTGTGAGCGTTCTCCAACTGACCCCAAGCCTTCCTTTATATTTTTTCCTATTGAGAAATCAACAGTCGTGGTCTAATCTCTAATCAATGGCTAGGATTAAATTAGACTTGATCCTCGTCTCTTAGAAGCTTCTCACCCATATTTTCATTAATACCCATTAATATTTTAATTTTCCTAAGTTTAGACCCAAGAACCCCATTAAAAATATTAATTATTTTAATAAAATAAAATCTAGGAAAATTTTCACCAAATTATTTCTGGTTCTTGGAGATCTCATGTGTTCTAGCCCCTCCACAAAATTTTGGAGCTAGAGCACATCCGATGCTATCCAAAAATCAACAACAGAATAAGGGTATTGACTGCGAAGAAAATATTTGGCCTATTGTTGACCAGATACATGAGAGAACTAATAAGTTGTCTATACAAGGTGGGGTCAACATCCTTGTCATGATGTTATCTATATTCTTCCAGTTGGTGATCATGGGTGTAGACATGGGTCTACAATCCTGCATTTTGAATCTCTTAAGAATGTCTGTAGTATATCTTCCCAAGGAAGATCTCTCCATCCTTCTGCCACATTTCCAATCTTAGGAAATAATGCATTAACCTCAAATCCTTCATATCAAACTATGTTGCAACGTTCCTCTTGCAATCCTCTATGAGCCCTGAAGATCTTGTCAAGAAGAGATCATCTACATACAATACTAGGATGAGTGGCTCACACTCTACAATAAAATAGTAAAGGTTGGGATCTTCGTCACTCTTGACAAATCCCATCTGTTGCAAGTAGTTATTGATTCCACCATAACATGCCCTGCTTAAGACCGTATAAATCTTTCTTCAATCTACACACATGAGTGCACCTCTCATGAGCCTCGAATGTGAAAGTTTCTAAATATTAATACTACTGTAGTGATTAATATTATTTCTTCTACTTATTACCTCATAAATAAGTTATCTACAGTATTCTTACGGAAAATATCAAAATATATTCTACTGCAACCTTCACAATTAAAATATTGCAGAAAGTAAAATACACTGGCACAAATAAATCCACAATGACACAATTATTTTTGGACAATCGTCCCCGGAAAAATCAACTTGGGAAAACTAGTGTAGCAATGAGGGTTTTATTTTATTGTGAAATAAAAAAATTTGAGTACATCTATGGATGCCCAACTGGAAATCCAAACAGCAAGAATATTTGGCAAATATATTCCCTAAGCAACCCTATCATTCATGTTGCCTGTACTCACGTTCCTACACTAGCACATTCCTCAACTTGCAAGTTCCCGCACTCATGCATTCTTGCACTCGCCCGATCCTGTACTTGTGAGTTCCTATGCTGGGAATAATTTAGCCTCTTGCTACTACCTCTCTAGATCTGGAAATATTTCTCCAGATCACTGTCCTTGCCCCTCTACTACAAAGGATCTCTTCGATTAGAATTTCCTCCTCCTGGGAACTTCTCACTTCAGAAATTCGATCTCTTGATCTCTCGGTGTGTTTTCCAAATGACCCTCAAGCCCCTTCTTATATCTTCCTTTTAGACAACCAATGGCCTAGATTAACTCCTAATCAAAAGCTCATATCATTTTGACTTGATCTTCGTCTTTATCTAAAATATTCACCCACAATTAGATTAATACCCATTAATATTTTATTTTTTCTAAGTTTAGACTTAGGAACTCCATTAAAAATATTAATTATTTTAATATAATCGTCTCTAGGTGGAATTTCCCAAAATGGTTTCTAGGTTCTTTGGAATGCATGTGCCCAAGCCTCCCTACAAAATTTGAGGCTTAGAGCACATCTGATTCCACCCCAAATCAACACTCCCTCATAGCGAGTAATGTGCTTTAGCAATACACTGTTGTTGCATACTACTATGACTCTGAAGCATCGTATTCTACATTGTTGATGTCTGACATACTTTCCACCAACTATTGCTCTTCCACTGCAACTATACTGCTACCTTTGACACTACCGTTGCTAATGCTACATCTATATTACATCTCCCTCTAAATGTCTGCATTTGTGCTGTTGCTGGCACTGCCATTGCCAACTGTCCCTAAACTGCAAACTATTGCTACTACTAAAACATATTTTCAACCATACCCATCTGCTTTCTAAACTGAGTGAACTTATATCTTCCAAGAACCTTTGTTAGTATATCAACCACCTGCTCTCCTGTGTGGACATACTATAGTTGCACTGCCCCATGCTAAATAGAATCTTTGATAAAGTGACAACGTATATATACATGTTTCAATTGATCATGAAATACAGGATTCTCACAGAGTTTGATACAACTCTGATTATCGCAGTAAACCTTGGTCACTTCCATCCTTTTTCTAAATAAGCTCACAAGCAATTTTATGAGCCATATGGCTTTGCACATAGCTCTGTTGGCTGCCATATATTCATTCCTAATCCAACACTGAAGAAGTACCCTGAGGTACTTTTTCGGTTTACTAAATTACTTGCCAAATTTGCATCAGTGAACCCATTCCAACTGACGTCCTACCCTCTAGAATACTATAATCCATATCTGATTGTTCCACGTACATATCTAAGAATGTGTCTTGTTGCTGCCCAATGCACCCTTTTTGGTTCCACCATGCATTGACTAAGAATGTTGACAACAAAACAAATGTCTGTCCTAGTGTGGGCCAAATACATAAGCGACCCAATGAGCTGCGTATATAAGGTTAGATCTACTTATTTGTCTTTTGATGCATCTATTTTCTTCCAGTTGATGATCATGGGAGTAGCCATGGTTCAGAAATCTTGTATTTTGAATCTATTCAGAATTTCTATAATGTACGTTCCTTGTCCAAGGAAGATCTCCCCATTCTTCTACCAAACTTCCAACCCCAAAAAATAATGCATCAATCCCAAATCCTTCATGTCGAATTCAGCTTCAAGATTCTTCTTGCAATCCTGGATGCGCCTGGATGACCGAGTTAGGAACAGGTCATCTACATATAGCACCAGAATAAATGGCTCATTCTCTACCAACAAATAGTAGAGATTGGAATCAACATCACTCTTGACAAATCCCAACTGCTACAAGTAACTATCAATCCGACCATACCATGGACTGGGTTCCTGCTTGAGCCCGTACAGGGCTTTCTTTAACCTGCAAACATGAGTTTTCTTCTCATGTGTTTCGAAACCTTTGGGTTGTTCTATATACACCTCCTCTTCTATCACTCTGTTCAAAAATGTTGTCTTGAAATCCATTTCTTGAATCTACCATCCCCTTGAGCTGCTAGGGATATAATAGATTTGATAGAGGTGTATCGAGCAACTGGGGTGAAGGTCTCTTCATAGTCTATTCCTTCTTTCTGAACATACCACTTTACTACAAACCTTGCCTTGCACTTTTGTCACCTACAACATACTTGATCTTGTAGATCCATCATGATCCTACAATTGATCTATCTTTTGATCTAGGTACTACTTCCCAAACATCATTCATCATGATGGAGTTGTATTTGTCCACCATGGCATCCACATATTCTCGGTGTTGAACAATTTCTGGAAAGCTAGAGGGTTCTTCAACCTGAGCTACCAATGCTTGGTATTTGTTTGGTTGTCTACGTTGCCTCTTATCAACTCTAGGAGCTCCAACAAACTCCTCTACGTCCCTCAGTGCCTATCATACTTCTTTGCTAGTTCTACTACTGGTGGTGGGAGGCTCAACCAACTCTTCTTCCTGATCCTATCGTTTCGTCTATTGAGAATCATCTGCATTTCCCCCTTCTGAGAAGATATTGGTGCTTGTCACTGTAATTGATCTAGGCGTATGTCCTCATGCCTGTCCTTCTTGCTGCCCCTACTGCTCTTGGAATAAAAAAACATCTCCTAACTGATCTTTTGCAGGCATCTCACGAGATTTCCTGAAATCTCTATCTTCCATGAACTTTTCATCCCGCCTTACTACAATATTCCTGCTACCAGGAATGTAGATTCTATGTCTTTGAGGTATCGTTGTATCCTACGAGATACCCTTTTCTGCAGTCTAATTTAGTTTCCTATGCTTCTCATCTAGAATGTGACAATAAGCCATGCTTCAAAATATCTTGAGATGATTGACTTTTTGTTTCTTCCCTATGAAGAATCCTTCAGGCGTTCTCTTCCCCAATGCTCTATGAGGAGTTCTATTCTGGATATATACTGTTTTGTTGCAAGCTTCAGCACATAGATACCTAGGTGGATCCTGATCATACAACATAGCTTTGGCTTCCCCAACAATAGTTTTGTTCTTCCGTTTTGCTACTCCATTCTGCTTCGGATTATATGGAGTTTTCCACTCCCTTTTGATGCCCTCCTTTGCACAGAAATTTGTGAAGTCTTTGTTTGTATATTCTCTACCATTATCTGAACGCATGTTCTCAACAAGAACCTTAAACTCTTGGAAATGATCAAAGACCTCATCCTTGGTTTTTAAGAAATAGATCCAAATTTATTTGGAGTGATCATCGATAAATATAACGAAGTATTCACCACCGCTAAGGGCCCTTGTGGACATAGGACCATAGATATCTGATTGTATTAATCCTAATACACACTCTGCTCTATTGTTACTTCTGGAAAAATTTGCTTTAGTGTACTTTCCTAGCACACATCCCTTGCACAAGTCATCATGTTCACTACTAAGGATCAGTACCCTTGTAACAGTCTCTCTGAGCATTCTCAGTGCTCCATGGTGTAAGTGCCCCATTCGCCTATGCCATAATTCATTTCGATCCTTCTCACCATTACAGTTTCTACCTATCAATTCCATTGGTGATTCTATCAGTTCCATTGGTGATTCGAGCTGCAACCTATACAACTTGTTGCTTCGAACCCCAATTTTATTTTTCTTCTTCCAGCTTGGATGCTTGACATATACCTTCTTTCCTATGAAGTATAGTTCATATCCCTTGTCCTGTAACTAGGACATTGAAATTAAGTTCATTCCTAATCCTGGCACTTTAGAACATTGGTGGCTTGGATGTTGGTTCCTACTTCCATCTAAAAAGCTATGGTGCCTCTCCCTACTGGAGTACATTTCATTTGGTTTCTCATAGTTATTTGGAAATACATTTTTTCTACTTGATAGATCAATAAATGTTCTCGTGCTCTAGTTATATGAGCTAAAGCCCCACTATCAATGTACCAAACATCTGCTGATGTTGAATTTTCTAGGCATGCAAATTCCTCATCTAATTTGGTAGATAAATATGAGACATTTTGAGTATCCATATTTTGCCAATTTCTGACACTAAATTGTCCCAGAAACTACTACAGGAAAAACTGCGTCCCACCTGAGACAACCCTCCTTTTTGAATCTTCTATTGTGTAATCCTCTGGGAGATTCAAATTTCTGCCCCTACAGGAATTTTGAATTCCCTTCTCCTTTCAATGTTGGGTCCTTCAACTTCTTTCTTCTGCTTCCTTGTAGCTCTGATACCATGTGAAAATTTCTAAATAGAAATCCTACTGCAGTGATTAATATTATTTCTTCTACTCATTACCTCATAAATAAGTTATCTACAGTATTCTTACGAAAAATATCAAAATTTATGACAAATATCAAAATATACTCTACAACAACAATCACAATTAAAACATTGTAGAAAGTATAATACATTGGCACAAATACAACCACAATGACACAGTTATTTTTTGGACAATCGTCCCCATAAAAAACCCAACTTGGGAAAACTGATGCAGTAGTGAGGGTTTTATTTTATTATGCAGGAGTGAAATTTGAGTACATCTATGGATTCCCAACTAGCAATCCAAACAGAAAGAAAATATGGCAGAGATATTCCCTAAGCAAACCCGACACTTGTGTTTCCTGCACTCATGTTCCTGCACTTGCACATTCTTACACGTGTTCCTCCACTCGCGTGTTCCTACATTCATGAGTTCCTACACTCACGTGTGAGTGCACTCACAAGTTCTTGCACTAGCACATTCTTGTACTCGTGAGTTCCTGCACTCGTGAGTTTCTACACTAGGAATAATTCAGCCTCTTGCTACTGCCTCTCTGGATCTAGAAATCTTCCTCTAGATCACTATCCCTGCCCCTCTACTGCGAAGCATCTCTTCGATTGAAATTTCCTCCTAAGAATTTCTCACTTCAGAAATTCATTCTCTTGATCTCTTGGTGTGTTTTCCAAATGACCCTCAAGCCCCTTCTTATATCTTTTTGCTGGACAACCAATGGCCTAGATTAACTCCTAATCAAAGGCTCATATAATTTTGACTTGATCTTTGTCTTTATCTAGAAGATTCACCCACAATTAGATTAATACCCATTAACATTTTAATTTTCTAAGTTTATACTTAGGAACTCCATTAAAATATTAATTATTTTAATATAATCGCCTTTGGGTGGAATTTCCCAAAATAGTTTCTAGGTTCTTTGGAATGCATGTGCCCAAGCCTCCCTGCAAAATTTGAGGCTTGGAGCACATTCGATGCTACCCCAAATCAACATTGAAGCCCTTTGGTTATTCAATCTACACATCTTCCTCTATCACTCCATTCAAGAATGTTGTCTCCATCTGATGAATCTACCACCCCCATCTAAGCTATTAGAGATATAATTGACCGAATAAAGGTGTATCTGGAAACTAGAGCGAAGGTCTCCTCATAGTCTATCCATTCTTTTTGGGCATACCCCTTTTCCACAAACCTAGCCTTATACTTCTCCACATTGCCATCTGCAACATACTTGATCTTGCATATTTATCCAGAACATACAACTGACCTGTCATCAGGCTGCATCACCACTTCCTAAACATCATTCTTCATGATAGAGTTGTATTCTTCTAACATGCCATCTACCCACACTTGATGTTGTGTGACTTCCTAAAAGTTGGAAGGTTTTTCAACCTGAGCTACCAATGCTTGATATACTAGAAAAATGATCGTGAGAATTTTCCCTCACCCCACCGCTAATTTTTGTCCCAAAACTACCTTCCTAGCCATACACACATCCTTTTGTGCAGTGCTTGTGTAGAACCTTTGGAAATTGCATGTTCCCTCTCACTGCCTCTCTTAGAACTAGAATACTTCCCCCAAAAATGATGCTAACCTCTGTGTGAAAATTCCTACACTCAAGGAACCCCTACTGCAACAAATATGAATCTACTTCACCTACTTTATTTTTAACATACATTATCAAGTTATTCTTCTAAATACTGGAGACAATTACTTCTGCAACCTACACTAATTAAATTTTTGATCTCATGAAACAGAAAATTGATCAAAACAACAAGAAACATAGGATACAGTTATAGTCCCTAAAAAAACCAGCTGCGGGAAAACTGGTGCAACAACTCTGAGGGTTTATTATTATGGTGAAAAAATATCTGAATACAAATCTAGGATGCTCATCTAATCATATTTTACAAAGAAAATACTGGCAGAAAATCTGAGTGAGTTTTACCTCACTTCACCTGCAGATTCTGGGTGATTCGAAAATAAGACTGGCTAACCTTAGCTACTTCTACGCTAGCCCTGTGTAGGCCCTACGTCAATCTTTGAGGCTCTGCATCAGCCCTACGTCAACTATCCCAACTGTTTTGATAATCCTCGGTAGTTCCAAATTCTACATGATAGGAAACTTTCTCCTTTGCGCTGGCCTTTCTAGCTCTGCATCAAGGCTACGTGGGCCCAGACTGGCCCAACGTCAGCTCTCCCAGCTATAGCACTTCCTCCATAGGATCTCTCCGCCTCTCTATCAGTATTCTCCGAAAATTCCTCCCGAATTCTCACTGACCCTTTACTCCACAATGATAACCTATTTCAAATTTCTCAGCTTCTTAGCCCCAGAATTCAAATTCTAGATCAATTCATTCTCTCCATGTGTGTTTCCAAATGAACCCCAAGCCTCCATCTTATATTTTTCCAGTTGAAACTTCAACGATTGAGATTAAATCTCTAATCAACGGAAAATATTAAAACATGATTTGATCCTGCCTACTAGATCATTCTAACCCATATTTTGATTAATACCAATTAATATTTTAATTTTCCTAAGTTTAGACTTAGGAAACTCATTAAAAATATTAATTATTTTAATAAAATACAATCTACGTATAATTTCAGCAAATGGTTTCTGGGTTCTTTAGAACTTATATGCCTTAGCTTCTCCACCAATTTTCAAGGCTAGAGCACTTTTGATGCTACCAAAAACTAACACTCCCTCTTCATGAGGAAAGTTCTCTAGCAATAATGCCCAACTGCATATTGCTCTTCTTCTGAAGCACCTCCTTTCTGCAATTTTGCTTCCACTAGCAATATATTGTTGTTGCTACTATATTTCTATCCATGACACTACCACTGTCACTGTTGCAAGGGTACTACAACTCCCTCTTAAACACTGCTCTGTTATGCAGCTAGCACTGCCACTGCTAACACTGCATTCGTACTGAAACTTAGTTATTGAGAGAAGCAACCAAAAGACATCCAAAATTAACTGAACTTAACTGTGTTCAACATCGTGCCATGAATGTTGGAATCTGACTGCTCTAGTCTCTAACCCTCTAAATCCTCTGTGCTGTTGTTGACTCTTACACTCTTGCCAACCTTGATCTACAATGATCAATCTCTGGTCCTAAGCTACTGTATTTGTCTCTCCAAATAATCCACAATATCATCTGTCACTAAATCCATCTCGCTATTGTTTAATCTTGGGCTCCTGTAGCAAGGAATTAATTCAAGTGGTGGACTCCTCAAGGATCTTGCCCACATGTAGTCTTCCCAACTACAGCTCAATATTGCCCCGTCTCCCTCCTGGAGATGTGTGGGAACTCATGACAGAATCTTACTCATCAATCTTCATGGCTACAAGCTTAGGGTCATGCTTCTCATCCTTATCCTTTTGCTTCAAATGAAACTGAGATGCAAAGTGACCCATCTCACCGCATTTGAAACATTTCACTTTCAAAAATGTCCTTCTTCTACTTTTACTTCTATTTTCTCTTCGATGCTAGAGTTGTGTTCTCCTCCTCCTCCTCCTTCGTCTTTATGCAACTCCCATTGTTGCCATTAAGTTTGACCTTCACTAGGTCCCTCCTTAAATCCTCTTGTTGAAGAGCCGCCCACATCTCCTCCCATGAAGGTATTTTTCCCCTACCCAATATACTTTGGATGAAACCTTGCCATGGATTAAAGAGTCCATTCAAGGCTATCCTCACCATCGTCATTGACTGAGGAGTGGACCCCATTACGGCAAGTTGGGCTCTAGTATCTTGAAGACATGGAAGATAGAGGTCCACCCCTTCTCCTTTCTGCATCAAAGTCCACTACACCTTATGCTCTAAATACATCTTCCGTTGTTTTGAAGAGCCTTCATATAGTGAAGACAAGGCTTCCCACATCTCCTGGGTTGGATCCTTTCCCTGTAAGTGTGAGACCACATGATCTTGAACTCCATCGAGAATGAGCCTCTTTGCCTTCCCCTACTCGACCTTGTACATCTTTTGATCATTGTCAGCAAGAACAACTACAACACTTTTCACGTAGGCCTTGAGAAGGTATTTTTCGAAAAAAACAAAGATTTTGATCTTTCATATGACAAAGTTGGAGGCTCCATCCAACCAGTCCCGATCTTTGAGCCCATGCAATGCTATCTCACCCAACTATCGCACTGACTCATATATTCATTGCTTAGCATTGCTTAGCAAGTGATAAATTCGAACTTTCTGGCGAAAAGTCATCTAAGGAGAAAATTCCCCTTCTACGTGTCTTCATTTTTTTCCAGTGGATTTCTGCCCCGGCAGAAACTAAAACCTTCAAGTAATGTGCTAAGGCTCTGCATCACTCCTTCTACCTCTACAATCTCTCAATTCAAAAATCTTACCTTTGTCAACTCTCTAAGAGAGATATTTCCTCATATCTGCTTCTCGACAAGGACTGTGCAATCCCTTCAAGGGGATTTAAATTTCTCCCAAGTGCATCTTTCAGCCTCAATGCTTAGCACTGAATCTTCTTTTCCCTTTTTCAAAATCAATGCTCCAATACCATGTGAAAATTCCTACACTTAAGGAACCCCTATTGCAGCAAATCTGAATCTACTTCACCTACATGATTTTTAACATACATTATCAAGTTATTGTTTTGAATACTAAAGAAAAGTACGTTTGTATCCTTCAATAATTAAATGTTTGATCTCATGAAATAGAAAACTAAGCAGAATAACAAGATACATATGGCACAATTATTTTTGGAAAAATAAAGTCATCGGAAAAACCCAATGCAGGAAAATCGGTGCAACAACTTTGAGGGTTTATTATTATGCAGGAGAGATATCTAAATACAAATCTAGGATGCTCATCTAGCAATCCTTGACAGAGAAAATATTGGTAGAAAATTTGAGTGAGTTTTACCTCATTTCACTTGGTAGATTCCGGCTAATCTGGAAACAAAACTAGGTAACCCCGGCTACTTCTGCGTTGGCGCTACGTAGGCCATGCATAAGCTCTTCTACCCTCTGCCTCAACTATCCCAATTATTCCAGCAGTTCCAGATTCTGCATGATAGGCATCTTTCTCCTTTGTGTTCGCCTTCTGGATTTGTGACAAGGCTACGTGGGCTGACATTGGCCCAGTGTCAACTCTCCCGTCTATTACACTGCCTCCACAGGCTCTCTCTACCTCTGTGTCAATATTCTCTGGAAATCCTTCTCATGGATTCTTAATTACCCTGTAGTCTCTAACTCTCTGAATCTTTTGCGCTGCTATTGACTCCTGCACTATTTCCAACCTTGCTATACGCTGATCAATCTCTGCTCCCAAGCTACTACATTTTTCTCTTCAAAAAATCCACTGCATCATCTGTCACTGAGTCCATCTTGCTATTGTTGAATCTTGGGCTCCTTTTGCAAGGAATTGATCCAGGAGGTGGACTCCTCAAGGATCTTGCCCACATGTAGTTCTCCCAACTACAACTCAATATCATCCCATCCCCCTTCTAAAGATGCATGAGCACTCATGGAAGACTCTTCCTCATCAATATTCGCAGCTACAACCTTAGGGTTATGCTTCTCATGCTTATCCTTTTTCTTTAAAGGACACTGAGATGCAAAGTGACCGATCTCACCACATCTGAAACATTTCACCTTCGAACTGTCCTTCCACTTTTGCTTTTGTTGTCCCTTTGATGCTAGATATGTTTTCTCCTCCTCCTCCTTCACTACCATTGTTTCCATTGAGGTTTACCTTCACTAGGTCCCTCCTTAACTCCTCCTATTGAAGAACCACCCACATCTCCCATGAAGGTAGTTTTTCCCTACCCAATATGCTTTGGTCAAAACCTTGCCATTCATCAGAGAATCTATTCAAGGCTATCCTCACCATCACAATTGACTAAGGAGTGGACCCCACTATAGCAAGCTGGTCTCTAGTGTCCTGAAGACATTGAAGATAGAGGTTCACCCCTTCTCCTTTCTACATCAAAGTTCGTTGCAACTTCTGCTCTAAATACATCTTCTGTTGTTCCGAAGAGCCTTCATACAGTGAAGACAAGGCTTCCCACATCTCCCAAGCTATATCCTTGCCCTGCAGCCCTGCAAGTGTGAGACTACATGATCTCGACCTCCATCGAGAATGAGCTTATTTGCCTCCCCTTGCTCGGCCTTACTTCTTTTGATCGTTGTCAGCAAGAACAACGCAAAAATTTCAACATAGGCCTTGTGATGGTATTATTCCAAAACAACTAAGATTCCAGTCTTCCATATGACAAAGTTGGAGGCTCCATCCAACCTGTCCTGATCTTTGAGCCCATGCAATGCTATCTCACCCAACTGTTGAACTAACTCTTGTAGTCACTGCTCAGCAAGTGAGAAATTCGAACTTTCTGGCGAAAAGTTCTGTAAGGAGAAAATTCCCCTTCTACATGTCTTCATTCTCTCTAGTGGATTTCTACCCTGGAAGAAACTACGCCCTTCAAGTATTGTGCTGAGGCTCTACATCACTCCCTCTGCCTCTACAAGCTCTCGATTCGGAAATCATCCCTCTCTATCGACTCTCTCAGAGAGATTTCCTTGGATCTGCTTCCCGACAAGGACCGCGTAATCCCTTCAAGGGGATTTGAATTGCTACCTAGTGCAGCTTTCAGCTTCACCACTTAGCACTGGATCTACTTTTCCCTTTTTCAAAATCAATGCTTCGGTACCATATGAAAATTCCTACACTCAGGGAACCCCTACTGCAACAAATCTAAATCTACTTCACCTACTTGATTTTTAACATAAATTATCAAGTTATTCTTCTGAATACTGAAGCAAATTACTTTTGTGGCCTACACTAATTAGATTTTTTATCTCATGAAATAGAAAACTGAGCAAAAGAACAAGATACATAGGACACAGTTATTTATAGTTCAGAAAAATCCAATGCGGGAAAACTGTGTAGCATCTCTGAGTGTTTATTATTATGCAGGAGAAATATCTAGATACAAATCTAGGATGCTCATCTAGCAATCCTTGACAGAGAAAATATTGGTGGAAAATCCGAGTGAGTTTTACCTCACTTCACTTGGTAGATTTCGACTGATCTAGAAACAAGACTAGACTAGCTAACCCCGACTACTATTGTGTTGGCCCTGTGTCAACTCTTTTTCCCTCTGCGTTAGCTATCCTGACTATTTCGACAGTTTTGGCTTCTGCTTGATAGGCATCTTTCTCCTTTACGCTGGCCTTTTTGGCTCTGCGACAAGGCTACATTGGCCCAAACTGGCCCAGCGTTAGCTCTCCCATCTACCGCGCTACCTCTAGAGGCTCTCTCCGCCTCTCTATCAATATTCTCTGAAAATTCCTTCTCCCATATTCTCACTGCCCCTCTACTGCAAAATGATCCCCTAGTTCTAATTTCTTAGCTTCCTAGCCCTACGAATCAAACTCTGGATCAATTCATTTTCTCCGTGTGTGTTTCCAAATGAAATGTAAGCAGCCTCCATTTGATACTTTTCCTATTGAGACTTCAACAACCGATATTAAGTCTCTAATAAATGAATAAAATTAAAACATGACTTGATCCACCTTCTAGATCATTCTCACGATATTTTGATTAATACCCATTAATATTTTAATTTTTCTAAGTTTAGACTTAGGAACCTCGTTAAAACTATTAATTATTTTAATAAGATACAATCTGGGTGGAATTTCACCAAACGGTTTTTGGGTTATTTAGAACTTATGTGCCTTAGCCTCTCCACCAATTTTCAAGGCTAGAGAACTTCCGATTCTAACAAAAACTAACACTCTGTCACATGCTACTCACCCTCTTGCACTATCTTCTATGTTGAGTCTCTACTATTGAGAAAATTGAACCACCTCGGAAAATAAGTATCTGCACTAGTGTGTTCTCCATCACCACATCAATCTTGTCTTATATCTTCCTATTGGGACTCCAACAACCAAGATTAAAACTTAATCAATGGCTCAAATAATTTTTGTATTGATCCATGTGAGTTTCTAGGCTATTCTCACCTTGTCTTAAGTAATTATGATTTTTTCCTAATTTTAGACTTAGAAAACATTAAAGAATGGGTTAATAATCTAATTAAGTCATCTCTGGGTGGAATTTCCAGAAACATTTTTTGGGTTTTGGAGATCTCATGCATTCTAGCCTCTCCACCAAATTTCTTAGCTAGAACACATTTGATGCTATAGAAACTAACACTCGGTTTTATGGCAATGCTGATATCCCCCTCATGAGAAGTAACTCCTTGCCTTGATGGGAATCTTTATGTCCTAGGGTGGTACACAGATATTTTTGAAGTGGATCTATTAAAACTCATGATTTATGGAAGCAATCAGTCTCTAGCCATATAAAGGTGAATGCTTATTGTACTTTTCCTCTCATTCTTCCTTTAATCTCAGTGTACCTACTATTACCCACCATATGTGGGTGACACCCATAGGACAAATTTTTCTCCTTGATTGTCTTCAACTAACATCTAGAAACCCCTTGCAACCACCAGATAACTCGATGTGCCACCGTCCATAGCCACCTGAGAAAACCATTATATGCCCTCGCCCATCTGTGTTTTTTCTTACATATCATGGACACTTCTAGGAATGGATTAGTGAGGTGGATTCGGTAGAAACAATGGGCTTGGTCTATACTCTTGTCCCCTTATCCAACTTGGTGGCTAATCTTGTATCCTAGTTCCGTGGGATCTCTTTTATTGGCTACTAGCTTTAGGGGTGGAACTACAAGGGAAATATCGATTTTGGTTGCGTGGTCCCGCTTATCGACATCACACAAATTACTCCTCTCCATATAACTCCTTGTCACATATTTACCATCCGAGTCCACATTTGTCCATCAGGTCTTGTTACCCACCATTTTGTGGGTGATATCCCTAGGAGAATGTTTTTCTCTAAGATGGTCCTCAACCGACAACCAGCAACCCCTTGTGACCACCTACTAGCTCATTGTACCATTTCTCCGCCACCTGAGCTAGCCATGTGGTGTTTCACCCTCTACCATGATCGTATGTTTGAAGTGGGCCTCCCAAACCTAAAGGTATGCCTTGTCATTTGGTAATTGAGTATTGTAGTTTGTTTATCATGGACACTTCTGGGCATGCATTAATGGGGGGATTCGACAGAAAGAATAGGCTAGGTCTATGCTCTTGTCCCTCATACCCCTTTTGGATATTAACCTTGAATTCTAGTTGGTGGGTATCCAAATTAGACATAAATTAAGGTCCATCTAACCTTTCTTAGGCACGTGAAGGCTGTATTAAACCTCTCCTTCTACACTTAATAATGAATTTAGCTTTAATATGTTCATTAAGAAGGCTTATGGATAATTGCATATGTGCCTAGTATTATTTATTTTTGTAGAATAATATTGGGAAGATTACAGAGATTTGGAGGAGATAATTTAGGGACTTTACTACATGAGGATCAATATTGGATAATAAATCAACAAGATATTTTGAAATTATTGTACAAATTCTACAGCTCCAATGATTGAGAAAATCTAGGAATGTGTTCCCCTTCATTTGATGCAAATTCCTAGTGTTAGGAACCAGATCCACTATTTGAGGGATTTTTCAGGGGAAAGCTTATTCATTTCATGGTGAATGCTTCATAATCATTTTGTATAAGTACCAAGTCGAATTTACCTCTAGGAGTTGATTTTTATTAGTCTTTTTGTGGAGAGAACTCGTATTTTTGCAGCTCCACTTTCATTTCTTGCAAGGATGTAATTGTATTGATGGAAATAATGAAGGCTAGTGCCATGTTTAACTTCTAAATCTTGGTCTCCTTCATAAGACTCTAAGTTTCATTGGGCTTGGCCATCACCAGAGCCTCAAATCCCTTTCGCATCATTTACTTTTCTTCCTTTCAATTCTTATTCACATGCATCTCTCGTTCTTGTCTTTTTCTATTTCTACATTTAGTATTGATGATTTCTTGTTGTAGGATTGGGTTAAATGGTTTAAGTAAGTTCTTTTGCACAATCAAAAGCATGATTTCATCTTTTTAATAACTTTGAAAGGTCATAGTAATCATTTAGCTACTTGAAATAGATTTCTTATTACCAAATTTAAATTTCTGGAAGTCCCTTGTGGGAAATAGTAGTAAATTTATAAGGTAGCTTTAATCGAATTGATTCCACTTGCATTAGATCAAAAATCATTCCAGTTAATAACAATAATTACCCCATTGCATTCACACTTGAGTAGGTTAGGTATTTGATAGATTAACTAGCTCACTAGTTCTTGAATTTTTAGATTTTAAACTAGTAATTTTCTGTTATTTGTTAGAACATGTTAACGAGGAAAATAGTAGTAAATTTAAATTTATAAGGTAGCTTTAATCGAATTGATTCCACTTGCATTAGATCAAAGAATTGATTCCACTTGCATTAGATCAAAAATCATTCCAGTTCATAACAAAAATTACCCCATTGCATTTGCACTTGAGTAGGTTAGGTATTTGATAGATTAACTAGCTCACTAGTTCTTGAATTTTTAGATTTTTAAACTAGTAATTTTATGTTATTTGTTAGAACATGTTAACGAGCTTTAATCGAATTGATTCCACTTACATTAGATGACAAAAACATTCCAGTTAATAACAAAATTTACCCCATTGCATTTAATATTGATGATTTCTTGTTATAGGATTAGGTTAAATGGTTTAAGTAAGTTCTTTTGCATGATCAAAAGCATGATTTCATATTTTGAATAACTTTGGAAGGTCATAGTAATCATTGAGCTACTTGGACTAGATTGCTTAATACCAAATCTAAATTTTTGGAAGTCACTTGTGGAAAATAGTAGTAAATTTCTTCTATTTGTTATAACATGTTAACGAGCTTTAATCGAATTGATTCCACTTGCATTAGATCACAAAAAAATTCTAGTTAATAACAAAATTTACCCCATTGCATTCGCACTTGATTAAGTTAGGCATTTGATATATTTAACTAACTCACTAGTTCTCAAATTTCTAGATTTTAGAATAGTAATTTTCTGTTATTTGTTAGAACATGTTAACAAGTTTTAATCGAATTGATTACACTTGCATTATATCACAAAAAAAATCCAGTTAATAACAAAATTTACCCCATTACATTCGCATTTGTTTAGATTAGGCATTTGATAGATTAACTAGCTCACTAGTTCTCAAATTTCTAGATTTTAGACTAGTAATTTTTTTCTGTTATTTTTTAGCATGTGTTAACAGGGGTATTTTTGAGTGATTCCACTTTAGATTAGGCATTTGATAAATTAACTAAATCACTAGTTCTCGAATTTCTAGATTTTAGACTAGTAATTTTCTGTTATTTTCTAACATGTCTTAACAGGGGTATTTTTGAGTGATTCCACTTGGAATGGAGATCTAAGACATCCTAGTCAATAACAAAATTTGTACCATCCAATTTGGATTTGATTTTATTGGTCATTTGGTGATTTATTTCTTCTTGTAGCAAACTTGTTTCCTGTAGAAGATTCCTGTAGCACTCTTCCAAGATGTATATATTTGCTCAGAAATTTTGGTTTTTGTACCTTAGGGTTGAATCATGACTCCTCTCTAAATCAATGGCCGAGGAGGAATAGGCACCACTTAGGACTTGTCTTTTTACACCTGCAAACATCTCAACAAATTGGCTTAATGGACAAATTTATGAATTGGATAATATAATAATTATTTCTTGATTACCACATCTAATGAACTTTTTCAATGGATCTAAACTCTTTGAAATATAGTGATTGATATTTACTTTATGCAATTAGAACAATTTTTCCTTCCTTGTATTTTATTTCTTGCAATAGGTTAAGGTTTCCATTTCGAGCATTTCCAATTCTACAACTAGTTAGGATTTGATTTCATTACATGCACTTCATTATATCATGACATCAAAGGAAGGACACATTATATGTTTCACATATAGTGTCGATAACTTTTAGGTTTGTACAAACCTCGGGTTGATAATTAAAGTTGGTAGCCTTGGGAGTTGCAAAATTCTTGTTTCAATACTGAGGTTCATCACTAATACAGTGGGATCTCTTTCACTGACCATTTGGCTTTAGGGATGGTATTTCATGAAAAACCCTAGTTTTGGTTGCATGGTCCCGCTCCCTTACCCACATATATTACCCCTTCCCCACTCATTACTTCCCCATTCATCATTTATCCCACTTGGGTCCACATCCCTCCATTGGGTCCACATAGGGATAACTCACCCCCTCCCCTTGCCCACATCTTGGGTCAGGCCTGGAATAACGCCCCAGAGGTTGATGCAAAAAAGAAAGAGAAAAGCATAATTGGCCACGTTCAAAAGGAAAATATACCACAAAATGAAAAAGATGGTCAGGACAAACACATTTAGCATATGGGAAAAAGCCAATACATGATCTCTATGTTGAAATTTGGTACTGAAGGACAGTGGTTCCCTAAGGCTTTGATCTTTGGCCTAGGGAAAAGTGTCCAAAAGAATTTAATTTTTCTCCTAAAGTGACTTTATAATTTTATAAAGTCAAATCTAATTTAAAAGAGACTTTAAGTGATAAAGTTACTAAAGTCTAATTTTAAAGTGACTTTAATAAACTCAATGTAAAATTAGAAAGGAAAAGTGACTTTGGACATAAAGGACTAAGTGGGTCTTTATTAAAGTGGGGTGAATTAAAAAATAGAAAGTGAGATTTAAATGACTATTTAATCTCAGCCCTAGATCTCAATCTATTTTAGCCATTGGATTTAGGGATTCCCCAAAAGTCACTTAAGGTTAGATTAAAAGAGGCAAAGGAGGAAAAGGTCATTCATTCTTTCAAGTAGATTGAGAGAAGGAGAGCAAGAGAGCAAGGGAGATTTCTGGACAGGGAGGAGAAGGAGGCAGCAGCTTGGCACACATTCCAAGGCAACATTTCAGCAAGTCTGTATAGCTTAGTTAGCACATAGTGAAAGGCAGATATTGCGCACGATTTTCTAGAAAGGCCGTACAACAGTTTTGATTCAGATTCCAAGGAGGCTGTACAGCAAGTGCACAGAAATCGAGGAGTAGAAATCCGTATAGCAAGTGGTTGTACCTTGGCATACATTTTTAGGCAGAAATCTGTACAACTGTACTGCTGTTTTTCTACACAGAAATCGAGGAAAACCATACAACAACATTTATGGCAGCTTGCATGCTTATCTAGGCAGTCCGTATAGCAGCATTTAAGTCTAAAATTTGGGCACAAAAATCGAGGAGGCCGTACAACATTTATTGTTGTTTTGTTTTGTTGTTTGCAAGTTTTTCCAGTTGGCTGTGAGGCACGGAAAACGAAATAAGTTGTAAAAGTTTGCTTGCTGATTTTTTTGTTGAATATTTCTCTCACTGTAAAAAGCATTTTCCAGAAATAAGGAGCTTTCAAATTGGTTTTCCCCAAGAGTTGTAGGAGGTTTTTCCAGGGTCACCTTGACCAAAAATCACTGTGTTTAAAAGTGTTGAATGGTTGTTTGTATGTGCTGATGTTTATTTCTACATTTTCCAGCATTATGTAATATTTCCAGAATTTGTGTTTTCAGCAAAATTTATTTTCCAGTTGTTGAATGTATGGATATGGGAAAGGGAATTTAACTATTTTGGAGAAATAAGGTGAAACTAAAAACCGGGGTGGGAAATGAGAAATTTTTACATGGCATCAGAGCTTGAGTGCTGAAGTGCAGCTTGGGGAAGCCAAGCCAGTTGAGCAGGATGAGGATGTAGCACTGTTGGTAGGAAGCAAGAAAGGCAAAGGGAAGAAGCAGGCTTCCACAAGCAATGGTGGGGGCAAAGGCAAAGGTAAAGGTAAATAGGGTAACACACAGAAGGACTATTCCAAGGTGAAGTGTTGGAATTTTCAAAAGATGGGACACTATGCAGTTGTGTGTCCTGAGAAGAAGAAGAAGAAGGGGAAGAACCAGAGCATGGTAGCTTCAGCAGAGGTTGAGGACTTTGTAGATCGTTTTGACCAGGAATTTGGGTTCACTGCATGTGAGTCCTCTAGTGCAGGATCACCTGCCACACAGGTTTAGAGGGAAAAGCATGCTTTTCCCTCAATTAGCAGAGCATCTTCGGGTATCTGGTATGTGGACAGTGGGGCTTCACGTCACATGATAGGAGTCCATGAGTACTTCTCAGAGCTTTCAGAGAGTGGCACTAATATGGAGGTAGTACTCGGTGATGACAGAGTTGTTAGAGCAGTCAGTGTGGGGACACTGACATTTCAGAGGGAGTCCAAACCTCCCTTGAAGGTGTAAGATGTTCTTTATGTTCCAGGGATGAGGAAGAACCTCATATCCATCTCAGCTTTGGAGGACAGAGGTTATGAGGTACTGTTCAAGGGAGGACAGGTGTTGATGTATCCCAGGGGCACTCCAGCTGATTCAGCTAGAGGGATAGGTGTACGCCATGAAAAGGTATACAAGTTTGCATTCCAACCTCTTTTGGCATTGATCAATAGTACCGACAGTAGAGCTAGTAGTTCTGAGCTATGTGAGATTTGGCACCACAGGATGGGGCATATGTATCATGGAGCCTTGAGGACCTTGCGGGAGATCACTACATGTGTGCCAGATTTTAGTACTGATCACTTTGATACTTGTAGAGGATGTGCGATGGGCAAGTTTGCCAAATCCCCTTTTCCCAGCAGTGCCAGCAGAGCAACTGGAATACTTGATTTGATTCATTCCGATGTGAGCGATCGGATGTCTCATGTTTCCTTGGGTGGATATGAGTACTATGTTTTATTCATTGATGATCACTCCAGGAGGACCTGGATTTATTTCTTGAAGACCAAGAGTGAGGTCTTCAAGCGGTTCAGGAGTTCAGAGCTCTTGTGGAGACACAGACAGGTCGGAAGATCAAGTCCCTGAGGTCGGACAATGGAGGAGAGTACACCCTTGGAGAGTTTGTTGACTATTGTGCGGAGGCAGGCATTAGGAGGTAGTTCACTGTTCCTTACAACCCCCAACAGAACGGGGTTGCGGAGAGGAAGAACAGATCCATCGGAGGGGCTGCCAAAGCCATGTTACATGATCAGGGGTTGACATTGTTCTTGTGGGCAGAGGCCTGCAACACAACTATTTATTTGCAAAATAGGAGTCCGCATCGTGCCTTCTGGCACATGACTCCAGAGGAGGCTTTTTCTGGGAAGAAGCGTGATATTTCTCATCTTCATATCTTTGGGTGCATTACATAGTCCTACATACCCAAGGAGAAGAGGACCAAACTAGAGCCCACCGCAGAGAAGGGTATCTTTGTGGGCTACAGTGAGACCTCAAAGGCCTTTCGGATTTACATTCCTGCACAACAGAGGAAAGTTGTTGTTAGGCGGGATGTGAAGTTTGAGGAGGTTAGGGCCTTTAGGAGGTCATGGGAGTTAGAGTATCTAGATCAGCCAGACCTTCAACAGTAGTTGAACCAGTCGTAGGGATCCAGTGGGCAGGGATCAGGAGGATCCAGAGGTACATCTATGATGATGCTAGGTCCGTTAGTGAGTAGTGGCTCGCCAAGCCAGATGGGTGGTGCTCCGGGCAGCATGCAGAGCAGTCCACAAATCAGTTCACTATGGAGTCCACTGATGGATAGTTCACACGGTACCTCAGCTTCTATGGGTTCAGGTGTGGGCAGGAGGACAGTAGACAGGTAGTCAGGAGTTCAGGCTCCTGATGGTGATGAGGAGGAGGAGTTTCATTCTTCAATGGGAGAAGTATGCTCATGGAAGAGGAAGCCCAAGTGGCTTCAGGACACCTTAAGAGATGCCACATCTGTTGTTGAGCCTAAGAGGCCAGTCAGAGAGAGTAGACCACCTGAGAGGTTTTGTAGCTATATGGAAATGGCTACCAACATCCTTGAATCTGAGCCTTCTGGCTATGAGGAGCTAGCTAGCTAGCAGGTCTGGAGAGAGGCCATGTAAGAGGAGTATTCTTCTATCATGAAGAATAATGTTTGGGAGGTGGTGCCGAGGCCTGAGGGAAAATCCGTGGTTACTTCCAGATGGCTTTACAAGGTAAAGCATGTTGCAGATGGCAACATTGAGAAATTCAAAGCGAGGTTTGGGGCTAGAGGGTTCTCCCAGGTAGAGGGTTGGATTATGAGGAGGACCTTCTCTCCCATGTCGATATACTTGATCCGCTCCATTATATCGATAGCAGCAGAGATGGGTTGGAAGATCCACCAGATGGATGTGAAGACTACATTTCTCAATGGCTTCATACAGGAGGAGGTGTACATTGAGCAGCCACAAGGCTTTGAGGTGCATGGGAAGGAGTCCCATGTGTGCAGACTGAAGAAGGCTTTTTATGACCTGAAGCAAGCTCCCAGAGCTTGGTACTCTAGGATAGATACATACTTGTAGGGGATGGGTTTCACAAAGAGTGAGGCAGATCCGAACCTTTACTATATTGTGATAAGTGAGGAGCCTCTCATTCTGGTGTTGTATGTGGATGACTTGGTCATTACAGGTGCAGAGAGACTCATAAAGCACTGCCAGAGAGATCTTGTGGCGGAGTTTGAGATGAAAGACATCAACTTGATGCTTTACTTTTTGGGTTAGGAGGTGTGGCAGGAGGAGGGGCATTTCTTCCTGGGCCAGAGGAAGTATATTATGGACATCCTTGGCAGATTCCACATGGAGGATTGTAAACCCATGTCGACACCTATGATCACCAACTGGAAGAAGCTTCATGTTTCGAATTCTGAGTTGGTTGATCCCACATTGTACAGGTAGCTAATTGGTTCCTTGATGTATTTGGTCAACACTAGACCAGATATTTGTTTTGCAGTCAACACGATGAGTCAGTTTATGTGTGAGCCTAGGAAGGTTCACTAGGTGGCTGCAAAACACACTTTGCGGTACCTGTAGGGGATAGTGGATTATGGTCTAGACTACAGGCAGGGGGATGGAGTGATATTGGCAAGTTATATTGATTCTGATTGGGTAGGTTGTGCTTCTGATAGGAAGAGAACTTCAAGGTACTGTTTTGGGTTGGGTTCGGCAGTAGTGTCATGGTTCAGCCAGAAGCAGCAGTCAGTAGCATTGAGTTCAGTGGAAGTAGAGTATATGGCAGCCATTCTAGCCAGTTGTGAGGCCATCTAGCTTCGTAAGATGTTGTTTGGATTATTTGGTCAGTCGTTGACACCTTCAGTGATTTACTGTGATAATTAGAGTTGCATTAAACTCACGAAGAATCTAGTATTTCATGACAGGTCAAAGCATATCGGGATCAAATATCATTTCATCAAAGACTATGTTTAGAAGGGAGTTGTGAAGCTTGAGTATACTCCCACTGATGAGTAGGTTGTAGATATTCTTACCAAAGCCTTACCACAGGGCAAGCATGTCTACTTCAGAGACAAGATGGGTATGGTGAGGAACACCTTCCTAGGTAAGAGGGAGCGTTGAAATTTTGGTATCGGAGGACAGGTGATTCCCTAAGGCTTTGATCTTTGGCCTAGGAAAAAGTGTCCAAAATAATTTAATTTTTCTCCTAAAATGACTTTATAATTTTATAAAGTCAAATCTAATTTAAAAGTGACTTTAAGTGATAAAGTTACTAAAGTCTAATTTTAAAGTGACTTTAGTAAAGTCAATGTAAAATTAGAAAGGAAAAGTGACTTTGGACATAAATGACTAAGTGGGTCTTTATTAAAGTGGGGTGAATTAAAAAATAGAAAGTGAGATTTAAATGAGCATTTAATCTCAGCCTGAGATCTCAATCTATTTCAGCCAATGGATTTAGGGATTCCCCAAAAGTCACTTAGGGTTAGATTAAAGGAGGGAAAGGAGGAAAAGGTCATTCATTCTTTCATGAGCAGATTGAGAGAAGAAGAGCAAGAGAGCAAGGGAGATTTCTGGATAGTGAGGAGAAGGAGGTAGCAGCTTGGCACACATTACAAGGCAACATTTCAGCAAGTCCATAAAGCTGAGTTAGCACACAGTGTAAGGCAGATATTTGGCAAAATTTTCTAGAAAGGTCGTACAACAGTTTTGGTTCAGATTCCAAGGAGGTCGTATAGCAAGTGCATAGAAACCGAGGAGCAGAAATCCATACAGCAAGTGGCTGTACCTTGGCACGCATTTCTAGGCATAAATCCGTACAACTGTATTGTTGTTTTTCTACACAGAAATCGAGGAAAACTGTACAACAACATTTATGGTAGCTTGCATGCTTTTCTAGGCAGTCCGTACAACAGCATTTTAAGGCTGAAATTTGGGCACAAAAATCAAGGAGGCCGTACAACATTTATTGTTGTTCTGTTTTGCTGTTTGCAAGTTTTTCCAGTTGGCTGTGAGGCACGGAAAATGAGATAAGTTGTAAAATTTTTCTTGCTGATTTTTTTACTGAATATTTCTCTCACTGTAAAAAGCATTTTCCATAAATAAGAAGGAGCTTTCAAACTAGTTTTCCCCAAGAGTTGTAGGGGGTTTTTCTAGGGTCACCTTGACCAAAAATCACTGTGTTTAAATGTGTTGAATGGCTAGTTGTATGTGCTGATATTTATTTATGCATTTTCCAACATTTTGTAATATTTCCAGAATTTGTGTTTTCAGCAAAATTTATTTTTCAGTTGTTGAATGTATGGATATGGGAAAGGGCATTTAATTATTTTGGAGAAATAAGGTGAAACTAAAAACCAGGGTGGGAAATGAAAAAATTTTACACTCTACCCCATCATCATGGCCATCACTCTGATTCTGACACGTTCTATAAGCTTCCTTCATCACATAGGAACCAATGATTGTCCCAACCCTTGGTGGGTAATGAACTGCCCTACCTTAAAAGGGGGTATCCACTGCTACATCTCATACATCATGCTCTTACCCCTAGAGCCCCAAGTAATTAATCAAAGAAAAATCCTAAAAAAAGGCATATAAAAAAGGGTGGAAAAATCAAGGCCAAGGCAACTCATGTACCACAATTGCTCCCTCCTATATGTTATAAACCCAACTATGGACTTCCCTTTTATTAGCTACCCTTGCACCCCAGCATGTGCCCCAAGGCTTCCCCTTCTCATCTCCTACTTCATTCACTTATTTATTACATACCACCAATTTTTGAAAGATGTACATTCATCATATCATCCCCTTTATAAGTATAAACCGCCTAATAGGATACTTGGTTAACCCCATTCGGAGTTTGGGAGACATTGGCACATCCCAAAGCCCATTATGGAAGGGAAGGCCATTATGAAGTCCCCATCTATGGTCCATGGTTGGTAATTTTATTTACTCGATCTCTCTAATGACTTTGTATTGGAAGGCTAAGAAACACATTAGATCTTATGAAAGATTATAGATGGTCTACATCTTGTGTTTGGTCTCCCTATATGAGATCTTAATCCTCTAGAGGGCCACATTGGAACATGTACGAAGTGTGTTAAGAGCCATGGGCCTCCACAGTAGTAGAAAACACTCCATGGATCCTCGAGGTTATTTAGAGATGCTCGATATTCACTTATTGTATGAGGAAGATGCACCTGGTTCACCTTTTCCCAGCCGACCCCACATATGTACCATACACTGGGCAATTGACCCAAGACTTGTAGGATGATGTGGCATGACCTACACCATCATAAAAAACCTTGTAGATGATCTACAAGCATCTTCGATTCGTTTGGAGACCCATGAGGTTATTATTGTGCCCTGACACCCACTAGGAGCACGACAGGTTTATTGTTTTGAGGGAGTTGTCGTATAGATGCAACAGTGGCAGTGGAAAAACCATGGGCAGTAGTACAAGATGTAGCAATGGAGAGGATGTTGGGCAGGGAGGCCTAGCATTAGCACAGGTACCAATGACAGATGATCAGAGTAATACTCAGTGAGGAGTATTGCTAGAGCACAGTCCTCGCTAAGAGGGAGTGTTGATTTGGGGTAACATCGGATGTGCTCTAGACATGAAATTTGGTGGAGAGGTTGGTGCACATGAGATCTCCAATACCCAAAAAGGGTTTGGGTAGATTCTAAACAAATCAAGAGATATTAAAATAATTAATATTTTTAATGGAATCCCTAAGTCTAAACTCAAGGAAAATAAAATATTAATGTGTATTAATATGAATCTGTGTTAGAATGGTCCAAAAGACATGGATCAAGCTAGATCTAATTTTAGCCATTTATTAGGGACTTATAAGAGGAGGCTTGAGGGGAACTTGGAGAACACACTGAGGGAGACGAGTCAGTTCAATTTTTGGAGCGGGGTTTGCTGAGAAATTGAACTAGTGGTCTGGAGAGTAGTCAGGAAGCAACAAGTACAAAATAGAGAGATGGGAGATCGATGTAGAAGAGGGAGACACATAGCCAAAGGAATCCATGCAGAGGCAATAGAGATTGCACAAAGCCAGAAGGGCTTGCGTCATCCACATACAGGCTACAAGAGTGATGCAGAAGTCCAGAGAGGCTGCATAGAGCCTCAATAGGCTGATGCAGAGGTCAGTAGGGCCTACACTGGGTTTAGGAAATTGTTGGAAGCTTTTCTATCTGTGGATAAGTCAGTTTGGCACCCCGTTGTACAAGAAAATTGCTGAATAATAAAATCCTCCCTTGTTGCACCAGTTTTCCCACATTGGGTTTTTCCAGGGACATTAGTCCAAAATAACTGTGTCAACGTGTGCATATTTATGCCTCTATATTACGATGTGATATCAATATTTATTTTAATGTTTTTTGAAGTTATTTCATGAATAACTTATGATGAAATAAGTAGCAAAAGTAAATCAATTGTTGCAATGATAGAATATTCACATGTGCACTCCAGCCTTCACCTTGCATCTCGTAGGGGTCCAGAATACAACAATGGTCCTTCTAAAGAATGGGATGTGGATGTTGAAAGTCTTGATTTGGATCTCTCTCTTGCTGCCCTGAATATTGAGGTCCAGCCTGGAAGTGGAATTGGCCCATCATCTGCTTCATCACCACCATCCACTATTGAGCATGGTTCTGCTTCTATTTTTTATGAGGATTATGATGATGAGGATTTGTCTTTTGTCTCTATAGTTCAAGATTATAGTCTTTATTATACTTGAAGCCTTATATATTAATATGTAATAAAGGCTTATTTTGAGATTTGGATATATAATAAAGGTTGCATTTGGATATTCTGATATTTTATTTTCATTATGTGATCATTCATGAGTAAATGTGATGTAAATTTAATCATAATGTTTAAATGTAATAAATTATAATGTATCATGTATGATTTATGATTGCACATAACATTTCTTAAATGTCCTAAGTTTATATATATATATATATATATATATATATATATATATATATATTCGCGTTTTCCCATTTCCAAAATTTAGAGAGGTTGCATTTCGTACCCGTGCCCATTTTGGTAACTCGTACCCGTTTCCCCGTTTCATGAAACTTAGGTTTGAAGACTGTAGTGTCCATATTTCCATCCCGAGTGATCTCCATATTGGGTGGTCCCTATATTTGTATGAACACTATGAATAGGTGATGCAATCAAGCCAATGAATAAATGGACTATTTCAGTAAACAATTCTAAGGGGAAAATAGTTCGATTAGAGCATTGGTCTGTCACACTAGGGTTTGAACCCCACATTGTTCCCAATCCTTGGAAGGAAAAAGGATAATCTAACAAATTGGGTGGGGAACCTCAATTACTAGATCTAAAAACACAATCATGATATGAGGCACAATGATTGAGCTTGCCCTGACAACATTGGTACCTACTATATCTAAAAACACATTGGTATCTCCTAGATCTAAAAACACGATCATGATATCAGGAACAGTGGTTGAGCTTGCCCTGACAACATTGGTAAGTATGGGCAGGAACTATAACTATATAATAGACATTTGTAACATATGAAAAGGTCATATATATGGTTATTGAAGTTTATAACTATTAATTAAACCTTAGAGTCTTGTACTAATACTTAAGTTTTATATTGATGTTATTTATATTATAATTTATAATTAATATATTACAATACACACACACACACATATATTGTTAGTTTCTATAGCATCGGATGTGTTGTAGCCATGAAATATAGTGGATAGGCTAGAATACATGAAATCTCCAAAACCCAGAAATGTTCATATTATATATATATATATATATATATTATATATATATATATATATATAATATATATATATATATATATATGTTATTTTATTATGTAGCATCGGATGTGTTCTAGTGGTGGAGAGGCTAGAATACATGAGATCTCCAAAACCTAGAAAGAAATTCTACCTAGAAATATCTCAATTTAATTACTAGTCGATTTTTAAATATTTCTTAAGTCTAAATTTAGGGAATATGATTAATTACTCAATATTAATTGAGATAAGGTGAGAATAGTCTCGAAGCTCACACGGATCGACTTCAAGATGATCCTAGCCCTTGATTAATATTTAATCTTGGTCGTTGGAGACCTTCAAGATGATCCTAGCCTTTGATTAATATTTAATCTTGGTTGTTGGAGACCCAATAGAGGATTATAAGAAGAAGTTGATGGGAACGTTGAGATGATACACCAGAAGTTTGATTTCCTTGGTAGATCAATTTCCAGAGAGAAACAACAATTGTCCGAGAGACAAAAATCGAAGCAGAGAGTGATGAGTAGGGACAATGAGGCTGGAGGAAGTTTTCCATATCCAACAAGTGCATTTGCAGAGAGGCAAAAGTACCACAGTGAGACTGATGCAGGGGCTACGCAAAAGCCTCTAGAAGGAAGTTTGATTTGGCTATAGAGAAGTTGAGTTTCAGTTCTAGAGGCTGGGAAAGGGTTCCAGAAGACTTGAGAGACAGTTTCTCAGCCAATGGTAGACATGGCGGCTACAGGAGAAGTTGATTTAGGCTGAGCATGGAAGATATTTCTCTAAGGTGATGTAGGTCAACACAAAGGCAGTATGGACATCTCACTTGGAGGTGCATTCAGGGCTCAGATTTGCTTGTGGGGTGAGGAAAATTCTTCACTAGAATTTTGCCTATATTTTTCTCTATAGGATTGCCAGATTTCAACATCTAGATTATTGTACTCAAATTTTCTCATTGTTTCATAATAATAGAACCATCAATTGTTGCACCAATTTTCCCAAGTTGGTTTTTTCTAGGAACAATAGTAAAAATTTAACAGTGTCATTTTTATTGTGTGTGTGCTAGAATTTTTTTAGTTTCTAGCACTATTGTTTCCTCAGTATTTTATTTGTGAAGGTTGAACTGATTTATTTGATATTCGTTGTAGCAGATAAATTGTTAAAATAATTAACAATTAGAAAAATAAATTCCAGTTGCTACAATAGCATTTTAGTAGTGAAATTTTCACATGGTATCAAAGCGTGAGTGATCAACTAGGAAGCTCAAAAGCGAAGGAAATAATTTTGCTACTTAGAGGGGAGCAGAAGGCCAAAATTCTTAGAGTTTGTGTAGTTCATTAATAGGTAGGTTGAATTGTTGGGGTAGAAAACTCGATTTTCAGTTGCAGGGTTGCAAAAAAACCGAGTTACCCAGGATTGTGATTCCATCAGTGAGAAGGAGCAACAACAACTCATATTTTTCGCTGAGAAAATTTCTAGTTGAATGTAGAGGGTTTTGTAGCAGAAAACTCAAAATTAGGTGGAAGAGAAAATCACACATAGCAGAGGGAAATTTCTCTCTGGGACTTTGAGTCTCAAAAGTTTGATTTTTCCAAGCATATTGGTAGTAGCAGCTAGCAGGATTGCACATTCCAGAAGGGAGTGTGAATAGCAGAGCAACAAAAAAGTGTTGATTTGTGGTAGCATCAGATGTTCGCTAGCCATGAAAATCGGTGGAGAGGCTAAGGCACATAAGATCTCCAAGACCCATAAACGGTTTGGGGAAATTCCACCTGGTTGGAGAGACATTAAAATAATTAATATTTTTAATGGGTTTCTTAAGTCTAAACTTAGGAAAATTAAAATATTAATGGGTATTATTATAAAATTGGGTGAGACTGTTGTAAATGACATGGATCAATCAAAATATAATATTAGCCATTGATTAGGGAATTAATATTGTTCGTTTAATGCTCAACAGGAAAAGTATAAGAGGAGGCTTGAGGGTCAGTTGGAGATACACCAAATTGATTAATTAGTTCGATTTTCCGAAGCGGGGTTTTGCTGAGAGAATTGAACTTGTGATCTGTTTCAGCGAGGGTCAATTTGGCATGAGGCTGAGAATACATAACAGAGAGGCAGAGATGGTGCCAGAGATACAGCGTAGAGCCTAGGAAGGTTGATGCAGAGGTAGCTAGGACTTACGGAGAGGCTGAGGAGGCCAGCATGGGTGATGCACAGGGTTAGAGGGCTAATGCAAAGAACCAAGAGGTTGACACAAAGGCACCAGTAGTTGTACAAAGGCTAGCAGAGCTAACGCAAGCCCAAGAGGAAGTGTTGGGTGATTTTCATGTGGCAGACTGAGTGCGGGTGAGCTGGGAAGGATGACACAGTCCCAATCAGAGCGACACAGAGTAGTGGAGAAGCTTGGAGAAACTTTTGTTGTCAAGCTAAGGAGTCGTTGTAGTTGTTGTGGGATCATTCATTCGGTGATTGATCAACCAAAATATTTCTCCGATGAGAGGTATTACTGCCGAGGACATTCTCTATTGGGTAATACATTTTTGGTGCCCTAATTGTATGCAAAAATTGCATAATAATAAAACTCTCATATCTACTGCACCGATTTTCCTGCATTTGGTTTTTCCTAGGACAATTGCCTAAAAATAATTGTGCCCCTTGTGTGTTTGTCTCAGTTATTTCATACTTCGGTTGTTGATTTGTATATGTGTTAAGAATGCATTTGTGTTTATTTTCAGTATTTATATTTATAAATAACTTGTTAATGAAAAGAACAAGTAGGAGAAAATAAACTAGATAATACAATAGGGATTTCTGACATGTCAGAGTTATAAATTTCAACATGGTATTAGAGCATTTTAGATCACAAGAGAACTGAAAGCACTAATAGTAATATGAAGTATTTGCCATAGTAGCAGCAGTTCCGAGAGACAACGTTGTTAAAGAGCAGAAGTAGCAGAGAATAAGTGAGGTAGAGGAGGGTCAACACAGATGCAGAGAGGGGCAGATCAAACCTACACAACGCCCAATCATCTTTCTCAACCAAGAAGGATTGACGTTTTGACCAGGAGGTGCAAATTCTGCCATTGTCAAGATTGTGCAGAGCTGAAAAGGCTTAATTTCTTCAGCTGTCGAGGCTTTGGGAGCTGTGGGAAAATTGTGATTGAGAAGTTTGTGGGGTGTTGGTTCTATCAGAATAGAATAATACCTAAGGAGATAGAACAAAGGTAGAGGGAGTCACTACCTTGACCCAATTCTATCCAAGAAATACAGATCTGAGTTACAGTTGCATGGAGGATTGGAGAGGAGCAGTTCGAGAGTTGGCTAGAGGATTTCCAGGAGGGAAATTGTTGGAATTTCTAAGTTTGACACATTAGAAACCCTTCATGAACTTTACTGATTTATTCCTACCTACTCGTTCTATTAATTAACAAGTTATTTACCATGTAAATACTGAAAATAAACACAAGTACATGCTCAACATATTGCAGATCATCAATTGAAGTAAATAGAAACAAGCACACAAGTGACACCATTGTTTTTGGACTAATGTCCCTAGAAAAACCCAATGTGGGAAAACCGGTGCAGCTATCTGAGGGTTTGATTTATTAAGCAATTTCAGAATACAATCTGGGTGTCAAATATGGCTCACCCAATAGAGAAAAATCTCGGCAATAGTACCTCTCTACTCGAAAGTAAATATTATGGTTGACACCCCAGATAAATACTCTAGCAGCTCCACAACTCTAATCTGCCCCACGAAACCCTAGTGTCAACCTCTAGGGACTGCTTCAACCTCTCTCCAGCCCAGCGTCACTCTAGCTTGGCCTGTTTTAGCCTCTGGAGGCACTGTACGTCAAACTTCTAGCCCTCTGCATCACCCATGATGGCCCTCTGAAGCACTGCAAAGCTCCTGGCTGCCTTTGTGTGAGCCCTGGCTGCCTCTGCGTGAACCCTTGGCTGCTTCTGCGTCCCTCTCTCCGGCTACTGCATTGATCCTCCATGTGTTGTCTATGCCTCTCTACTTCTATATTCACTGCCCCTCAGCTACAACTCTGATCACTCTCTCAACTTTCTCAACAAACCCATCCCCAGAAAGTCAAAATCTTGATCTCTTGGTGTGTTCTCCAAGTGATCCTCAAGCTTCCTCTTATACTTTTCTTATTGAAAATCAATGGCCGAGATTAAATCCCCAATCAATGTCTAAGATTAGATCTGGCTTGATCCATGACTTTTGGACGATTCTAACATATTTTTATATTAATTAACATTAATATTTTAATTTCCCTAAGTTTAGACTTAGGGACTCCATTAAAAATATTAATCATTTTAATATCTCCCAAACTATTTAGAATTTTCCCAAACTCTTTCTGGGTATTGGAGATCTCATGTGCCTTAGCCTCTCCACCAATTTTCGTGGCTAGAGCACATTCGATGCTACCCCAAATCAACACTACCTCTTAGCGAGAATTGTGCTCTAATAATACTCCTCACTTAGCATTACTCTAATCATCCGACATCAGTCCATGTGTTGATGTTAGGCCTACTACCCAACATGCTGTGCACTGCTGCATCTTATACAACTTCCCATGGCCCTACGACTGCCACCACTGCATCTACACTGCAACCCCTCTCATCATGTTGTATCGTGCTTCCCATAGCACTACCACAACTAACTGTTGCATTGCAACTCAGTTACTGAGAAGTAAATAACTGATCTCCCAACTCTAACATCTCCATCAGGCTAGAAAGAAACCTGATGTTGAAGCTCCCTTTGTCACTAACAAGTGCTCCCTCTCTAACCTCTACATTGCTACAATAACTCCATGCATCTTACGCCGTTTCCCACCTCTTTGTGCCATCCTACATTGGTGCAACACTCACGTGCCTCTCACACTATTGCAACCTGCTAACCTCACGTTGTCTTGGGAATCTTGCACTGTAGCTCTCTTTGTTGCTCCATCCACATTCATCTCCACTGACATCGTCAGTACTGCTACTCCTCTTTGGGGCTACCGTAGCAAGGTCTAATCGAAGAGGCTGGGTACCTCGAGGATCCTGCCCCTCATTGCCTGTATTACTCTTGACTATAGCTCGATGTCTCCCCACTTCTTCTAAAGTGGCACATGAGCACTCAAGGCACAATCATCATCTATCTCCACTTCCTTCTCTTCCCTTGTTGGCACTACCTTGGTCTCGAAGGCCTCTCCCTTACTATTCTTCCATGGACACTGGGTCACATAATGACCTAGCTCCCCATAGTGGAAGCATTCGACATTGGAGAGGTCCTTCTTCTTCCGTTTCTCTTACTTTACTTTAGATGCTAGGGAAACATCTTCCTTCTCCTCCTTGATTCTGATCTCCTTGTCATTGCTTCCTACCTTGCTCAGCCTTCTGATCTCTTCTTGGCGAAGAGTAGCCCACATTTCCTCCCAATATGGAAGGGTCACCCTACCCAGTATGCTCTAGACAAAAACCTCCCAGTCTTCTAAGACTGCATTTAGGGCTATTCTCACCATCAGCTTTGGATCTGGCTTTTACCCTATGGAATTCAGTTGATCCCGGATCTCCTTCAATCAACCGAGGAATGGGTCGATCTATTCTCCCTTCTTCATCTGGTATGATCGCAACTGGTTTTCTAGTAGCATCTTCCTCTACACGAAAGCATGCTGATACAACTTGGTCAAGATGTCCCACATCTCCTGTGTCATGTTCTTCTCAGCAATATGTGGTACTATATGATCCTTGACCTAGTCAAGGATGATACTCTTAGCCCTCGCCATTGCATCCTTGTACTTGTCGTTATCAACCGGGTCAACTAGGATAGCTATCATCCTCAATGTGAAGTGCTTGACATGATTCCTATCTAGCACGGATAAGATTCTGGCCTTCTAGATTACAATGTTTGAGGCTCTGTCCAATCTATCCTAGTGCCATTTCACTGTGCCTTTACTTCCCTCCTTGAAGTTCTTGGTATGACTCCTTTAAGCCTCAATTTCCCTCCTGGAAACCCTTCCGCCAATGTTGAGATGCCCCTCTCCAATCCTCTGTGCGACTGCAACACTCATCTAGATTCCTTGGCTATAAATCTGCCTCGACAACAACTCCCTCTACCTTGGTCTTGTCCTGTTAGGTACTGTTCTGACTACCTTAGCCCACTAGCTCCACTCTGCAACTTACCCACAACCTCCTAAATGCCAGCAAACTAAAGGTTAGCGATCCTAGGCTCTGCGCAATCTCGACATCGGCAAATCAGCCTCCTTAGCCAACTATGTTAGTCCTCCTGGACTTTGTGTGGCTCTATGTGAGCTTACCTTTGCCTCCCTCAACCTTTGTGCTGCTTCTTCCTAGCTAAATCTTGATGATGTAAGCATTGTGTCACCCCTTCCTTGCTTCTACTCTGCTAAGAACAACTTCTGTCATTTGGGAAAGCTGTTTTCTGTTGCTACTACTCTGTTGGGCTAATGTTCTCAGTTCTCCTGTGATCTGTAACCATACTCTGAAACCATGTTGGAATTTATAAATCTGACACGTTAGAAACTCTTCATGCACTTTACTAATTTATTCCTACCTACTTATTCTATTAATTAACAAGTTATTTACCATGTAAATACTGGAAATAAATACAAGGACATGCTCAACACATTACAGATCATCAACTAAAGGAAATAGAAACAAGCACACAAGTGACACCGTTGTTTTTGAACTAATATCCCCGAAAATACCCAATGCAGAAAATCGGTGTAGCTATCTAAGGGTTTGATTTATTAATAAATTTTAGAAAAATCTCGGTAGTAGTACCTCTCTACTCAAAAGAAAATATTCTGGTTGAAACCCTAGATAAACACTTTGGCAGCTCCACAACTCCAATTTGCCCCATGAAACCACAACGTCAGCCTCTAGGGACTGTGTTAGCCTCTCTCTGGCCCAACGTTAGCCTAATGTCACTCCGGCTTGGCCTACATCAACCTCTCAAGGCATTGTGTGTCAACCTTCTGGCCCACTGTGTCACCCATGATGGCCCTCTAAAGCACTGCGCAACTCCTAGCTACATTTGCATGAGCCCTGGCTGCCTCTGCGTGAACCCTTGGATGCTTCTACATCCCTCTCTCTGACTACTGTGCTAATCCTCCCAGTGCTATCTTTGCCTCTTTACTCCTGTATTCACTACCCCTCAGTTGCAACTCTGATCACTCTCTCAACTATCTCAGTAAACTCAACCCCAAAAAATAGAAATCTTGATCTCTTGGAGTGTTCTCCAAGTTACCCTCAAGCCTCCTCTTATTCTCTCATTAACAAATGAAACTATCTCAGTAAACTCAACCCCAAAAAATAGAAATCTTGATCTCTTGGAGTGTTCTCCAAGTTACCCTCAAGCCTCCTCTTATTCTTTTCTCATTAACAAATGAACAGCCGAGATTAAGTCCCTAATCAATGTCAAGATTAGATCTAGCTTGATCCATGAGTTTTAGACCATTCTAACACAATTTTATATTAATTCACATTAATATTTTAATCTCCCTAAGTTTAGACTTCAAGACTCCATTAAAAATATTAATTATTTTAATATCTCCCAAATTGTTTAGAATCTGCCCAAACCCTTTCTGTATATTGGAGATCTCATGTGCCTTAGCCTCTCCACTAATTTTCGTGGCTAGAGCACATTCAATGCTACCTGAAATCAATAGAAATCAAGACTTAGAGGGAGATTTCAAGGGGGGGAGTGGAATCTCAAAGGGATTCAGGGATCATGATAGGTTAGATGAGGCTTCCAACTTTTTCATCTGGAAGGCCAGCATCTTGGTATTCTTGGATTGAGATCGCATCAAGGACTTTGCCTTAAGAGTTGTGGCCATCCCGGTCGACCCCGCTGAGAATGAGAAGTATGAGGATGCAATGGCGAGGGTGAAGAACATGATCCTAAACAGGGTCAAAGATCATGTCATACCACAGATTGTTGAAAAGATCACAACAAATGAGATGTGGGATACTTTGACGACATGTTGTCGCACATATTGTCTAGGCATCACAACAACGCTCAAACTAGGGGTTGCCACCCTGATCCCTGATCTCTCTATTTAAGTTGTCTCCCAATAGCAGGCTAAGGGGGGTAGACCCTATGTGGAAATGAAGACCAACTAGGAATCAACTGGCTTGGGAGACACAGCAAGGGAAATCCAGCTCTTGATCAATTTTCAAATTTTATTTTAAATGCTTAAGACTAGTGCCTTATGGAGTCAATGAAAACCAAGTAATTAATTAGCTATTGCTGCTTATGAAGTAATTTAGCGATTGCTTGAAAGTATTTACAAAATATCCAACATGTAACAAGCATTATATAATCCAAGCAATGATTGATTTCACCAGATGCAACATATGCAATAGATGCACAAAGCTTTAGGAATTAACTTCAAAGGATCAAAATTCATTACTCAACCATGAAATTGAAATGCTAACCAATTCATAAAATGATTCATCACTTTCAGATATCTAATCTCCAGATAAAACTTAAGCACATTTAACTATACAAAAATGAAAAATATTAATCCCACAAAAAAAAGACATCAAAAGGAATTTTCAATTTTTAATTAGCCTTACTATTTTTTTTATTTTTTTTAGATGATCAAAATCCTAAAACAAGACTAAACAAAACCCCAAAATCCCTTTATGCCTTTTGAAAAAAAAAAAAAAATTATTTTTTATAACTTTTTAGATTTATTATATATTTTTTATTTTATCATTTTTTTATTATTTTTATTGGACCCTCGAACTTAGCCTTTGGAAAAATCACCTAGGACCTAGGACTAATGAGGGGATAAAACACTTTCTAACCCTTAAGACACTTTACATCATGTTTTTTTTACATTTTTACATCTCAAGGGGGAAAACCGATTTGACATAAACCCTCATAGACCACCCAATTCTACGACACAAATATAATCTAGCAGATCAAGCAATTTGTAATTACCTAACGAAATAGTTAGGATTATTTCCAAATTACTTTTACATAGACTCGACCTAGCACACTAGGATTCCCCTAAGATTCTAATGACAAAATTCATTCCATCTTTGGGGTTAGGCTGAAGGAAAACTCTGCTGGTCATGGATCGGTAAGACAAAAAACCTTTCGGAACGTAGATCATCACTAGAAGATTAGGTTTACCTAGGAAAATACATACATGCACAGATCTGCTAAGATTATTTACAATTTACACATGCAGACTGGGTTTACAACATAACATGATCAGGCTGATGATGATAGTCAAATGGCACGAACATATCGATCAAGCACTATCCCTTTTGCGAAAAAGGTGGTGTACTGCTATGGGTAGTTGACACGTAGTGGTAAACATGACCTTCTATCAAGGCACTTCCGTGCAACGGAAGATGCTATTAGAAAATCAGTTGCGGTCATATCAAATGCAGAAGGGAGAGCAGAAATATTTGTTCCTTCTCATGTTACAGGAGATTCACAACCAGCTTACTTTCGTGGGGTCTACACTGGATCCATAATTTATGGTCAAGACTGCCTTGAATGCAGTCTCTGAGGAGTGGGAAAGATTTTTCCAAAGTATTTTTGGCAAGGCTACTCTTCCAGGTTGGGAAGAGATGTGGGTAGCTCTTCGCCAAGAAGAGATCAGGAGGTTGACCAAGGCGGGGAGTAGTGGCAAAGGAAGTCAAATCAAGAAAGAGGAGGTGGAGGATGTAGCTCTAGCATCTACGGGACAGCAAGGGAAGAGGAAGAAGAAGGACATCTCCAAGGAGAAGTGCTTCCATTATGGGGAGCTGGGACATTATGCATCCCAATGTCCCAGGAAGAAAAATAAGGGAGAGGCTTCCGATTCAAAGGAAGCTCCAGCTAAGGTAGAGAAAGAGGTCGATATTGATGAATATTGTGCCATGAGTTCTCATGCACCTCTAGAGAAGATGTGGGGAGACATCAAGTTGTAGTCAGGAGGACTACATACTAGGGGAAGGATCCTTGAGGTGCCGAGACTCTTGGATCATATCCGGCTACAGGAGCCCTTAACGATAGTAGCTTGATGATAGGGGTCAATTGGAGCAAAGTGTAGTGGAGCAGCAAGGAAGTTCTTGGGTGTAGAAATCTGAGGCAGCGCAGTGGAAGTTGCAGTAGTGCGTGAGGCACAAAAGTGTATGTAGCAGCACAGTGGAAGAAGAGGGCGCACAAGATACCTATAGAGTCAACTTCAGTTTCACGAGGCTTCCAGACTAACTGGGATGTCAGTGTTTGGGAGAAGTCAGTTACTTACTTCTTAGTAATTGAGTTGCAGTGCAACATTTAGCAGGGGTAGCATAGGCAGCATATTGAGAGGGACCTATAGTACAGATGTAGCAATGGAAGTGTCAGTGTCTTGGGCAATAGTACAGGAATCAACAGGCCAAGTATCATCACAAGTACCAGTGCGGAGGATTAGTGTGATGTTTCAGTGATGGAGCATTACTAGAGCACATTCCTCGCTAATAGGGAGCATTGATTTGTGGTAGCATCGAATGTGATCTAGCCATGACTATTGGTGGAGAGGCTAAGGCTCATAAGATCTCGAAGACCCAAAAATCGTTTAGGTAAATTCCATCCAGCTGGAGAGATATTAAAATAATTAATAGTTTTAATGGGGTTCTTAAGTCTAAACTTAGGAAAATTAAAATATTAATGGGTATTAATATAAAACTAGGTGAGAATGTTCTAAATGACATGGATCAGGCCAAATCTAATATTAGCTATTTCTTAGGGAATTAATCTCGGCCATTGAAGAATCAACAGGAAAAGTATAAGAGGAGGCTTGAGGGTCAGTTGGAGATATACCAAATTGGTCAGTCAGTTCAATTTTCTGGAGTGGGGTTTACTGAGAGAATCGAACCAATGATCTATTGCAATGAGGGATAGTTCAGCATGAGGCCGAGAATACATAGCAAAGAGGCAAAGATAGTGCCAAAGAGACAACACAGAGCCTAAGAAGCCTGGTGTAGGCGCAACTAGGACTTATGCAGAGGCTAAGGAGGCCAACGTGGGTGACGCAGAGGGTCAGAGGGATGACGCAAAGAGCCAAGAGGTTGACACAGATGCATCAGTAGCTACGCAGAGACTACAGAGCTGACGCAGGGCCAAGAGGCAGTGCTAGGTGATTTTTGTGGGGCAGATTGAGAGATTGTGAGCTAGGAAGGGTGACGCAGTCCCTATCAGAGTGACAGAGAGCAATGGAGAAGCTTGGAGCAGCTTTCGCTATCTAGCTAAGGAGCTGATGTAGTTGTTATGGGATCGTTCATCTGGTGATTGATCAGTCAGAATATCTGTCTCCGAGGAGAGGTATTATTGTCGAGGACATCCTCTGTTGGGTGAGCCATTTCTAGCACCTTGGTTGTATTCAAAAACTGCATAATAATAAAACCCTCATATATATTGCATCAATTTTCCCTCATTGGGTTTTTTTTAGGGCAATTGTCCAAAAATAATTGTCCCTTGTGTGTTTGTCTCAGTTATTTTAGTTGTTGGTCTATATATGTGTTAAGGCTACATTTGTGTTTATTTTTGGTATTTATATTTATAAATGACTTGTTAATGAAAATAAAAAGTAGGAGAAAATAAACCAGATAATACAGTAGGGATTTTTGACGTGTCAAAGTTAGAAATTTCAACACCAAGTAAAGGAAAGAGGGAGTTTTTGACAGATTCAGAGATGGCCACAATAGGGCTTGAAGATCAGGATAGGTTGGATGGTGCCTCCAACTATGTCATCTGGAAAGCTAGGATGTCCTTCCTTCTAAATGAATATGGCATTAAAGCCTACATAGATAATGCGGTGGCAGCTCCCTAGGGTGAAGACCAACTCAAGGAATACATGAAGGAAATGGTGAAGACGAAGTGATTGATCCTAAATGGAGTCTGGGATCATATAGTCTCACATATAGCAGCCAAGGGTGTTAGGGTCCCACCCTAACCCCCTTATTTATATAGTGGGATCGCGTCATAATAAAGAGTCAATAAAGCCCATATTAATAATTGTAAGTGGTTAACCCGCCATTTATTACGGGACCACAGTTAGTTGCAAATGGGCCTAGTATTAGATAGATGGTATTAATAAAACCCATGGTATTGATCCATGGTATTACATGTATGAGTCATATATAAAGGATAGAAACTCCCTGCGAGGAGCATCGTGTCTTATTTTTGAATCGAGCTCTGCTCTATTGGAGGTTGCCCCCTCGAAGAGGCCAGTGAACATTGCTTCTGAATAATAAAATATTTGTTGTTGACTCTCACTATTCTATGTTCTGGGTATTGTTTTTCGCATATTCTATATTTGGGTATCTTTTACAGGTTAAAAGCATAACAAGTGGTATCAAAGCTCTTTCCAGGGTTGGTGGGATATCCATTTCTTAGCAAAAAAAAAAAATTCGCTAGAGACGTGTTCCGGCGTCTTTAAACCACGAGATCTGTCATTGAGTGCATAAATATGTGGATTTGGGGAGGCATGCATACAGGAAATACAAGAGGTGGTCACGCTTGTTGGACTCCCTTGTAACCCCTGTGGGTACCCCTTCGAGTAGTAGCACATTAGAAAAAACCGCGTACAGACTGTCTTCCATGTACCTTCTGGGTATATCGGAAGCCCCCTAGCTCCTCTGCAACCTAGCCATAGATAAACCGCCGGTCGTCTTGCTGCTACAGTACACCGAGAACAGCACTCGGAGAGATTACTTGCCCGTATGATAGGGTAGTCGGGTTGTACGGCTAAGGGTACGGTTGATCCTCCTTAGTTAGAGCCCTAAAACATTGGGCCGAGTACTACTGTTAGACCCTTATGTATATTGTGATTTGTAGCACCTGACACTCCTCAAGACCATAGCTCCCTTTTATCTTGGGATCACGCATCATCTTGGCTAGATCCACTCGCGTAAAGGGGTGCAGCAGCAGTAGACATCAGTCTGATCTATTAGATCCATCAAATCTGCAACAACAATCTGTTCCGCCGCTTAGAGATATCTAATCCACCATTCAGATCTCTCAGATCCACCTGATCTGAGTAGTTGTGTGGGGTTCCTATACCAAAGCATGATTTTCGCAGGACTTTTGACAGCATTGACATTTTGAGGATTGGACGACTATGGTATTCCTAAGGAAGGAGTAAAACTTCGCTAGGAGTTTTTTGGAAAAAAATTTTTTTTAAAATCTGAGATCTCCCGGGGCGCTTATTGGTGATCTAACCCATCAAAATCAGGACGACGAGTTGAGCACGGTGGTACCATTCAATTCTTAGTGAAACAAAAAATTGGCGGTCCCAAATTTTAAGAGCATTAGGTCGGTGCATGGTAGCAACTAGAGCTCAAGCGATGGCCAATGAGAGGATGGACAAACTTGAACAAATTTTGCAATCCATCCAAACTTAGCTTGACAATCTAACAATATTAGTCCCGAGTGCAATTCTGAAGGGAAAGGAGGTAGACGATGAGGAAGAGGATATTGGCAATGGACATAGTGAGGGTGAGTCTAGCCATTCTCCTCACCTCTGGGGCTCCCAAAAACAACAATCCCGTCCAAGACATCCCAAGTTGGATATGCATAAATTTGATGGTTCTCACCTGGCGGATGGATAGCACAAATGGAGCAGTATTTCAATTTGAATAACATCCTAGATGATGAGACTCAGCTTATGGTGGGGAGCATGTACTTGGACAATGAAAGGTGGCAATGGTGGGAATGGCATCAACGTTGCAATGCACCTTTTAGGACTTGGGACAAATTCAAGAAAGCTCTTACAGACCGCTTTGACTAGGAATCTTCTTTTTTGGGTCGTCTTACTAAGCTCTGACAGACTGGCACAGTGGATGAATATATTACAGCCATTGAAGCCTTAGCCTTCCGCACTAGGGGTCTCTTAGATGCGTTCTACACGGAATGTTTTATCAGCGGTCTTAAAGAGGCCATAAAGCCCACGTCCAACTGCACCACCCTGCCACATGGATTGAGGCTTGCAAGGTAGCTCGTAACGTGGAACATGCGTTAGCATCCCTGCCCACTCACCCAAATTTCACCGCCAAGGGTCGCCCCACACAGGCTCACAACACGACTCAAACACTTAAGGTTGAAAAGGTGTCACTAGTAGAAATGGACGAAAGAAGAAAGCAGGGATTATGTTACTACTGTGATGAAAAATACTCCCCAGGTCACAAATGCAAGGAGCCCAAATTTTTTCAAATTGAAGCCACTGATTACAGCTCATCGGAGGAAGATCCACCACTTGAGGAACCTAAGGCAGTAGAAGAAGACAACCAAAAGGACAATGTTCCTGATGAACCAGTTATTTCACTACATGCTCTGGCAGGGATTTCTTCACCCCAAACTCTCAAAATTAGAGGTTTTATTAAACATCGCCTAGTAGTAGTCCTAATTGATAGTGGAAGTACACATAATTTCATCCATCAAAAATTCACGGAAGCAGTGCATTGTTTTGTACGAGCAGTTTCTAACTTCCAAGTCCAAATTGCGGATGGGGACACAATGGAATGTGACGACCACTGTGAAAATGTCAAACTTCAAATGGGGGAGTATCAGTTGAAGACCCACATGTTTGCAATACACGGGTGGGTGCGACATTGTCCTAGGGGCTGAATGGCTTCGCACTCTTGGGCCAATCACAATGGATTTCCAGGAGTTATATATGAGTTTTAAGCAGAACAACTCCACACATACCCTCCGTGGACTCTAGGCGAGAGCCCCCTCTATCATCAGCTCACATAGGATGGAAAAATTGCTAAAAAAGGGACATCATGGAGTTATAGCTCAATTTAATGCCATCCACACAGTCGAAACCAAGTCTCTGCTGATTCATCTGGAGATGCAACAGATTTTAAATAACCATCTACCGGTCTTTGACAAGCCTCATGAGCTTCCACCCTCGAGAGGGGAACATGATAAAAGCATCACCTTGGTTCCTGGGACCCAACCCCCAAATGTGCGCCCCTACAGATTCACCGAAAAGAATGAAATAGAAAAAATAATCAAGGAACTTTTGGAAGCAGGTGTCATACGTCCCAGCATTAGTCCTTATTCATCAACGATGGTCATGGTACTCAAGAAAGATGGGGAATGGCAGATGTGTCCAGACTTCAGGGCCCTCAATAAGTTGACAGTCAAAGATAAATTTCCCATCCCGATGGTTGATGATTTGCTAGATGAACTCAATGGGACTCAATTCTTCACTAAGCTGGATCTTCGCTCAGGCTACCACCAAATTCGCATGAAGGAAGTCGACATTCCAAAGACTGCTTTCCAAAATCATGAAGGCCATTATGAGTTCTTGGTCATGTCATTCGGTCTTTGTAATGCCCCATCTACTTTTCAGAGCCTTATGAACCATCTTCTCAAACCATATCTCAGGAAATTCGTTCTTGTCCTCTTCGATGACATCCTCATCTATAGTTGCACTTGGGCCGCACATCTTCAACATGTAGATCTACTTTTGCAACTGCTCCACAAGCATCAATTATTTGTTAATATTTCCAAGTGTTCGTTAGGCATGGAAGAAGTTGAGTATTTGGGCCACATTGTGGGGCGTGCAGGTGTCAAGGTGGACCCAAAAAAGATCCAGGCAATGCAGGATTGGCCTCAACCTAAGACTTTGAAGAGCCTGAGAGGATTTTTGGGTCTCACAGGCTATTATCGCAAATTCATCCACAATTTATGGTCGCATAGCGAAGCCCCTCATGCAACTCCTGAAGAAAAATTCATTCTTCTGGAATGAGGATGCACAACAGGCATTTACAGCTCTCAAAAATGCCATGTGTTCCACTCCAGTCTTAGCACTACCAGATTTCACCAAATCTTTTGTCATTGAATGTGATGCTTCAAGTACAGGTATTGGGGCAGTTTTAATGTAGGAAGGTCAACCTTTGGCCTTCACAAGCCAACAACTAAGTGGGAAGAATCTGGGTCAATCTACCTATGAGAAGGAAATGATGGCCATCTTACATGCAGTAGAGACCTAGTGACCTTACTTACTATGGTGACATTTCCAAATCCGCACAGACCATCACAGTCTTAAATATTTTTTGGAGCAACGCCTATCCTCCCCACAACAAAATAAATGGCTTGCCAAAATGATGGGACATGATTATGAGATTGTTTACAAAAAAGGGCAAGAAAATAGGGTAGCAGATGCATTATCTCACCAATTTGAGGAAGAAAGTACCCTGCTAGCAATTTCCCTTCCCATTCCAGAATGGATTGAAGAGGCTCGCAGGGAATGGTTTTCACATCCCAGGCTCTCCCAACTCATTTCTCAATTGCAGGCGGATCAAAATCTCACCAAGGGCTACTCGTGGCAGAATGAGATTCTTCACTATAGGGACAGAGTCGTAATATCACCAAAATCTAGCCTCAAAAGTCGCATTTTGGCAGAATTGCACTCATCCCCCCTTGCAGGACATTCAGGCTTTCAGAAGACGTATGCTCACACCAGAAGATCATTTTTTTAGACAGGCATGAAAAAGGACATCCTTACTTTTGTAGCAGAATACGATGTATGTCAACACCACAAAGGGGAGACCGTCAAAGCACCAGGCACATTACAACCATTGCCCATCCCAGCATCAATATGGACAGAGGTTTCTATGGATTTCATTACAGATCTTCCAAAGTCCGGAAACAAGTCAGTCATCATGGTGGTTGTGGATAGACTTTCGAAGTATGCTCATTTCTGCGCCCTACCCCATCTGTTTACACCGAATTTGGTCACTCAATCTTTCATGGATCATATCTTCAAATTGCATGGCATTCCCACTTCTATTGTGTCCGATCGTGACCCAATATTCACTAGTGATTTTTGGCAGGAACTCTTCAGGCTACAAGGCACCCATCTAAAACTCAGCACTTCCTATCATCCACAAACAGATGGTCAAACTAAAGCCATCAACAAATGTCTGGAAACCTACCTTAGGTGTTTCACTTCAGAAAAACAACATCTTTGGGTTCAGTGGTTACCTCTGGCTGAATGGTGGTATAACACCAACTATCATGCCACCGCCAAAATGACTCCCTATGAAGCAGTATATGGTCAACTCCCTCCTTCCCCTACTTCTTATATCAAGGGATGCTCAAAGATACAAGCAGTGGATCAACTCCTACAAAGCCGTTCAACCATGCTCGCACATCTTAGAGAGAATCTTCATCAAGCTCAAAACCGCATGAAGCAACAGATAGACCAGCATCGCTCAGAGCGCCAATTTCAAAAAGGGGATCATGTATTTTTGAGGCTGCAACCCTATAAGAAAACATCACTCAAAGACAAGGGTTATCAGAAACTATCTCCAAAATTCTACAGACCATATCAAGTACTTCAACGCATTGGAGAAGTAGCATACAAGTTGACTTTGCTGCCTACGGAAAAAATCCATCTAGTTTTTCATGTCTCATGCCTCAATAAAGTGATTGGGAATAATTGCAGAATTCAAACCAGTCTACCTGAATTGGACGAGGAAGGGTCAATCTGGCTCCAACCGAAACAGGTCCTGGACACACGAGAATGGCCCCTATGTGGCCGAGTGATTAAGGAAGTCCTCGTTAAGTGGAAAGACACCTCTCCGGAAGATGCAACTTGGGAACCAGCCACTATTCTTTAACAATTTCCGCAGCTTCAGCCTTGAGGACAAGGCTATTCTTAAGGGGGAGGGCATGTTAGGGTCCCACCCAAACCCCCTTATTTATGTAGTGGGATCACGTCATAATAAAGAGTCAATAAAGCCCATATTAATAATTGTAAGTGGTACCGCTATTTATTATGGCACAGTAGTTGCAAATGGGCTAGTATTTAGTGATGGATTATAAAACCATGGTATTGTCCCAATGGTATTACTGTATGAGTCATTATATAAAGGATAGAACTCCCGCAAGGATCACTGTCTTATTTTTGAATCGAGCTCTGCTCTATTGGAGGTTTCCCCCTTGAAGAGGCTAGTGAACATTGCTTCTAAATAATAAAATATTTGTTGTTGACTCTCACTATTCTATGTTCTGGGTATTTTTCTTCGCATATTCTGTATTTGGGTACCTTTTGCAGGTTAAAAGCATAACAAAGGGAATGACCAAAGAGATGTTGGATGCTCTCTCCAATCCTGTCTTATTTTTGAATCGAGCTCTGCTCTATTGGAGGTTTCCCCCTTGAAGAGGCCAGTGAACATTGCTTCTAAATAATAAAATATTTGTTGTTGACTCTCACTATTCTATGTTCTGGGTATTTTTCTTCGCATATTCTGTATTTGGGTATCTTTTGTAGGTTAAAAGCATAACAAAGGGAATGACCAAAGAGATGTTGGATGCTCTCTCCACGCTATATCAGGGCACTTATGAGTAGCGGAAGATGTTCTTGGAAGAAAAGCTGAGATGCATCAGGATGGAGAAAGGGGAAGGTACAAATCTCTTCGTCACCAAGATTCAGGAGGTTCGAGACTAGCTTGTAGTTGTTGGGGCAATGCCTCAACCAACATAGCTAGTGAGATTGGCAATGAACAGTGCCTTTGAGGAGTAGTAAGTTTTTTTCCAAAGTATATTTCGTAGAGACAAGCTACCAGAATGGGACATGATGCAATCAAACTTGCAACAGGAGGAGTTGAGGTGAGCTCTGTTAAAGAGCTCCATCAGTGGCATCAATAGTAGTGGATTGAAGGTGGTGAAGGAGGAGAGTGTGACTTGATACCCACCACTTCGTGGGTGATATCCCTAGGAGAATTTCTTTTCTGTAAGATGGTCCTTAGTTGGTAGCCAATAACCCCTTATTGCCACCAACTAGCTCGTTGTGCCCTTTCTCCACCATCTGAGCCAACCATAAGGTCCCTCACCCATCTGTCTTGATTTTATGTTTGAAGGTGGGCCTCCCAAACCTAAAGGTATGTCTTTTCATTTGGTGATTGAGTATTGAGTTTACTTATCATGAACACTTCTGGGCATCAACTAATGGGGGGATTCAGCATAAAGAGTGGGATAGATCTATGCTTTTTTCCCATAGACATCTTTTGGATGCTACCATTGGATCTTAGTCCCATGGGATCTTTATTACTGACCATTTGGTTTTAGGGTGGTACTACATGGGAAACTTTGATTTTGGTTGCGTGGTCTCGCTCCCTCATCCACATATATCACTCCCCTTCCATTTATTATAACCCCATTCATCATTTTTCCCACCCGGGTCCACATTTCCTCATTGAGTCCACACAAGGTTAGCCTCCCCTTTCCCTTTCCCCCACCTTGGGTCAAGCTTGGAACGATGCCCTAGAGGTTAAAGCAGCTGAAAAGAAAAACTAAAAGCATAAATGGCTACATTCAACCGGAAAATATACCACAAGACGCAAAAGATGGTGGGGACAAATATATTTAACATGTGGTCAAATTTTATTATTTTTTGTAGCAACAGATGTGTTCTAGCCATGAAAATTGGTGGAGAAGCTAGAATACATGTATTCTCCAAAACCCATAAATTGTTTCTAGAAATTCAACCTAGAGACAACTTAATCAAAATAATTAATCTTTTTTAATGGTTCTTAAGTTGGAAAATTGATTAAGTAAAGGGTATTAATTAAGTCATAGTGAGAATCTTCTAGAAGAAGACATGGATTGAGTTCTAGTTAATCTTAGCTATCGATTACATTTTAATCTTGGTCGTTGATGCCTCAACAAGAGATTATAAGAAGAAACTTAATGGGGGTTGGAGACCACACTTGAGACACTAGGAATTCAATTTTGCTAGGAAATTGATCTCTAGAGTAGCAACATTTAGTTGTTGAAGGTGATTCAGTAAGATTGAAGTAGTGAGAGAGGGGTATGGATAGTAAGGCTGGAGGGGTATTTTCCAATTCGGTGAGTGCATAGCAAAGAGACACTGAGTTCCACAGAGAGGCAATGCAGAGTAGAGAGGCAATGCAGTGCTTAAGAGGGGAAGTTGTATTTTGCTGGGGAGAAGTAATGATTCAGTGCCAGAAGCCAGAGTGGGAGCCTAAAGGCCGAAAGAGTCTATTTCCCAAACAAAAACTGATCAATTAGCGAGAGAGACATTGGTCCAAGTTGTGTGACGTAGAACTGCATACGCTGATGCGGGACTACGCAGAGGCAACATAGAGTAATTCATCTTGAGCCAAGGTCAATGTGGAATCACCGGTGGAAGTGAAATTTTTCTCGCTAGATATTTTGTTAGTCATTTTTCTGTATGGATTGCTAGATTTGAGCATCCATAGTCTTGTACTCATATTTACTATTGCATAAAAAGAAATCCCTCCATTGCTACACCGATTTTCTCAAGTTGGGTTTTTCTGGGGACATTGTGTTGATTTTTGGTAGCATCGGATGTGCTCTAGGTCTCAAATTTTGCAGGGAGGATTGGGCACATGTATTCTAAGGAAACCCATAAAGAATTTTGGGAAATTCCACCTGGAGATAGTTTTATTAAAATAATTAATTATTTTTAATGGGTCCCTAAGTCTAAACTTAAGAAATTAAAATAATTATGGGTATTAAAATAAAACTAATTAATTATTTTTAATGGGTCCATAAGTCTAAATGTAGGAAATTAAAATAATTAATGGGTATTAATCTAAATGTGGGTGTAACTTCTAGAAGAAGACGAGGATCAAGCAAAAATGATCTTAGCCATTGATTAGCTTTTAATATGGGTCATTGAATGTCAATGAGAAGATTATTTAAGGAGGCTTGAGGGTCATTTGCAAGACACACAGAGAGAGATCAAGAAGATCGAATTTCTCAAAGAGGGTAGCTCAAAAGTTGCTAGAGTGATCGAAGTGATCTTTTGCAGTGAGGGGAAGAGATAGTATCCAGAAGAGGGAAGTTTTCGTAGGCCAGAGAGTACAACGTAGAGAGGGAAGAATGACGTCCAGAGAGAGGCAGATGATGTATCACGCACAGATGACATAGTGGTCGTGCAAGCCTTAGAGGTAGATTGAATTCTTTCTGAGGAAATCGAGTTTCAGAATTCGGGAGTTGCAGTGTGAGACTGGGAGATAGAAATTCGAAATTTCCAGCCTGCAGAGGATCCGAAGGAGTAGCATGATTCCCAGTAGGGGTGATGCAAACACTGCGTGAGGATTATGTAGTTCTACATATAGGCCACGCAAAGGGGATGTAGAGGCTCCAGTCGAGCATGATCAGACTCAGATTCTTCGAGTGACAGGGTGAGAGCATCTCACTATTTGTTTTAGCCAGTTTCTTTTTTGTATCAGATTACTAGTTGAGCATCCAAGGAATTGTACTCATAATTTCTACTGCATAATAATAAAACCCTCAGATCTGTTGCACCTGTTTTCTCGCATTAGGTTTTTTTGGGGGAATTTGTCCAAAAATAATGGTGTTATTGTATTATATTTCCTTTCTTGCTCAATTTCGTGAGAAAAATTCTAAAATAGAAATCCTACTGTAGTGATTAATATGATTTCTTCTATTTATTACTTCAAAAATAAGTCAAAAATAAGTTATTTACTATATTCTTACGACAAATATTGAAACATATTATATTGCAGCCTTCACATTTAAAACATTGCAAAAAGTAAATGTAAGTAAAATGCTGACACATATAAACACAATGACAATTATTTTCGGACAATTTTCCTCGGAAAAACCCAATGCGAGAAAATCAGTGCAACAGATGAGGATTTTATTATTATTCAGCAAAAAAATCAAGATGTACAAATTTCACCCAGTAGTATAGAACAAGGCTTTCTGAGAAATATTTACAGATGTTCTTGAACAAGTATTTGACAGAAGAGAGAGGTTCCCCCACCCTTTGTGTCTCTTTGGCTTGCCTAATGTCATTTTCTCTAGCATTTGGACTAGATTTCGCAATGCCTACACCACTCAAGAAAGTGTTGCCTCTCCCAGCATCAACCTGCCCAGCGTTGTCCCTTCTACTACTCTTCATCTTCATCCCTATCTCCCTAACTGATGTTAAACCCCCTTTGTTTCTCCTCCACCTACAACTCTCCCCTCGAATCGATTTTCTCTTGCCAAAATTCGAGCAGTGAGAAAATCGATTTCCCTTGGCCAACTGAGTATTTGCATAGTGTATTTTCCAAATGACCCTCAAGCCCTTTTTTACATCTTCTTGTTGGGTAACCAATGAACTAGATTAAATCATAATCAAAGGTTCAGATATTTTTGGCTTGATCCGTGGATATTTCTAGAAGTTTTACCCCTGATTGGATTAATACCCATTAATATTTTAATTTTCCTAAGTTTAGACTTAGCAACCCCATTAAAAATATTAAATACTTTAATAAAATCACTTCTGAGTGGAATTTCCCAAAACACTTTATGGGATCTTTGGAATGCATGTTCCCAAGCCTCCCTGATAAATTTTAGGCCTATAGCACATTTGATGCTACCCCAAATCAACACTCCCTCTTAGCGAGGAATGTGCTTTAGAAATATATGTTGCTTCATACTACTCTGACTCTGAAGCATTGTCCTCTGCAACTGCTGATGTCTGGCATGCTATCCACCAACTACTATGTTGCTACTACTATTGTTCTGTTTCCTTTGACGCTGCCACGGCCAATGCTACATCTGTACTACAACTCCCTTTGAACTGCTGCATTTGTGCGTTGTTGGCACTACCACTTCTAATGGTCCCTGCACTGCAACCTGCTATTGCTACTGAAACAGATTTTCAATCATATCCAATTGTTCTCTGAACTAAGTAAACTTAGCTATTTCAAGAGTCTTTGTGAGTATATCAGCTACCTGCTCTCCTGTGGGAACATACTATAGCTGTACTGCCCCACGCTGAACACAGACTCTGATAAAGTGACAATGAATATCTATATGTTTCGACCAATCATGAAATACTAGATTATCAGAGAGTTTGATGTTCTGATTATTGTAGTAAACCTTCATTTCCTTCATCATTTTTTTGAATAGGCTCACAAGCAATTTTTTGAGCCATATGGCTTCGCACGTAGCTGTGTTGGCATCCATATACTCTCCGTCTACTGAACTCAGTGCTACCAATTTTTGCTTCCTCTTGCACCAAGTTATCGTCCCTGATCCAACACTGAAGTAGTACCCTGAGGTACTTTTTTGGTCTACTGAATTACCTGCCCAATCCACATCAGTGAACCCATTCAAGCTGATATCCTACCCTCTATATTACTTCAACCCATATCCGACCGTTCCATGTACATACCTAAGAATGTGTCTTGTTTTTGCCAAATGCACCCTTTTTGGTTCCACCATGAACTGACTAAGACTGTTCACAACAAAACAAACGTCTAGTCTAGTGTTGACCAGATACATAAGCAACCCAATGAGTTGTCTGTACAAGGTGGGATCTACTTCTTTATACTCTGATGCATATACTTTCTTCTAGTTGACGATCATGGGAGTAGCCATGGGTCGGAAATCCTTCATTCTAAATCTCTTCAGAATCTCAGTACCATACCTTCCTACCTTCCTTGTCCAAGCAAGATCTCCCCATTCTTCTGCAAAAATTCCAACCCTAGTAAATAATGCATCAATCCCAAGTCCTTCATGTCGAATTCGACTTCAACATTCTTCTTGCAATCTTGGATAAGCCTAGATGATCCAATTAGGAATAGGTCATCTACATATAGTACCAGAATAAGTGGCTCATTCTCTACCAGTAAATAGTAGAGATTGGGATCAACATTGCTCTTGAGAAATCCCAACTACTGCAAATAACTATCAATTTGACCATACCATGCTCTAGGTGCCTGCTTGAGCCCGTACAGGGTTTTCTTTAACCTGTAAACATGGGACTTCTTCTCATGAGTTTTGAAGCCTTCAAGTTGTTTTGTATACACCTCTTCTTTTTCACTCCGTTCAAGAATGTTGTCTCGACATCCATCTGGTGAATCTCCTATCCCATTTGATTTTCTAGGGCTATAACAAATTTGATAGAGGTGTAGCGAGCAACTGGGGCGAAGGTCTCTTCATAGTCTATCCCTTCTTTCTGAGCATACCCCTTTTCTACTATCCTTGCCTTGTACTTCTCTATGTTGTCTACTGCAGCATACTTGATCTTGTAGATCCATTTTTGGAATTTCTAAGTATTACCCATTAGAAATTTTATCTGTATTCTTCTAGTTTATTTGTCCTACTTGTTAATTACAAACAAGTTATTTAAACATATAAATATCGAAATAAACACAATACAGTCTCAACCATGTATAGATCAATAGCTGAAAGAAATAAAAAACACAGAAGTGACATCATTATTTTTGGACAACTCATCCCTAGAAAAACCCAACTTGGGAAAAACTGGTGTAGCATTTTTGAAGGTTTATTTTATTACGCAGTCTATCCTTGAGTACAATTGGGTGCCAAACTGGCTCATCTGGCAAAGAAAATAATTAGGCAGTAATACCTCTCTATTTGGAAGCAGATATTCAGAAAATCTGCCCCACAAAACCCTCTCTAGCAACCTCTAAAGCTCAGCATCAGCCCACTTGGCCTCAGCGTCAGCCTAGAACCCTTTGTGTTATCCCTGTGAGGCACTGCATAGCCTCTACGACCCTCTACATCACTCTTGTTTCCCTCTGCATAGATGGCACAAGCCCTTCTAGCCTCTGCGCAGTCCCTTTTGGCTTTGTGTGGCTCCCTCTAGCTCAATGTCTGCCTCTCTCTACTTCTACGCTGGTCTCTCAACACTATATTTGTCTCTCTGTCGAGTACCCACTACCCCTTATTGCAAAATGATCACTGATTTGACTTTTCTTAGCAAACCCCACTCTAGAAAATCAAATCACTAGTCACTCTGGTGTATTCTCCAACTGACCCTCAAGCCTCCTCTTATACCTTTCTTGTTGGACATTCAGCGACCGAGATTACATCTCTAATCAACGTCTAGGATTAGATTTGGCTTGATCCATGTCTTTTGGAACCTTCTAACCCAGCTTTATATTAATACCCATTAATATTTTATTTTTCTAAGATTAGACTTAGGAACCCCATTTAAAATATTAATTACTACAATATCTCCTTAACCGGGTAAAAGTTTCCCAAACCATTTCTGGGTCTTGGATATGTCATGTGCTTTAGTCTCTCCACAAATTTTCATGGCTATATCACATCGGATGCTACCCCAAATCCACACTGCCTCTTAGCGAGGATTGTGCTATAATAGTACTTCATACTAAGCATCACACTGATTATACGGCACCAGTACCTGTGCTGATGCTAGGCCTCCTCACCCAACATACTTTGTACTACTGCATCCTGTACTATTGCCCATAACGCTGCCATCGCCACTGCTGCACCCTTATGACAACTCCCTCTACATCCTTGTTGCGGTTGGTCCTTTCTCTGAACGCAACATCTACACTGTAACCCCCTCTCATCATGCTACATCATGCTACTACTAACTACTATTGCACTGCAACTCAGTTACTAAGAAGTAAGTAACTGATCCACCCAACTATGGACATCCCTGTCAGGCTAGAAACACTCCCAATGTTGAAGCTCTCTCTATTGTTATCAAGTCCTCCCTTTACTGCCTATGCGTTGTTGCAACAACTCCCTGCCCCTCGCACTGTTGCAAACATCTCTATGCCATCCTGCATTATTGCCACCTCCTCTATGCCTCTCGCACTGCTAACTCTGCGCTGCTCGAGACTACTGCACTGTAGCACTCTTTGTTGCTTCATCCGCATTTGTTTCTACCAAGATCCACCATTCCTTCTACTATTTCTTCGGGGCTCCCGTAGCAAGGTATAATCCAAGAGGTTGGGTACCTCAAGGATCTTGCCCCTCATCACTTGTATTCTCCCTGACAATAGCTTGATGTCTCCCCACCTCTTCTCTAGAGGTACATGAGCACTCCTGGCATAATCGTCATCCTCCTCTACCTCCTTTCCCACCTTCACTAGTGTTTCCTTGGAGTCAGACGCCTCTCCCTTATTCTTCTTTCTCAAACAATGGTTCACATAATGACCTAGTTCCCCAAAGTTGAAGCACTTAGCTTAGGAGAGGTCCTTTTTCTTCCTCTTTTCCTACTTCCCCGCAGATGCCAGAGATGCATCCTCTTCCTCTTCCTTCTTGATCTGGACTCCTTTGTTGCTACTTCCCATCTTGGACAGTCGTGTGATCTCTTCTTGGTGAAACGCCACCCATAATTCTTCCTAATCTGGAAGATTCGCCCTACCCAGTATGCTCTAAATAAAGTTATCCCACTCCTCGGAGACTACATTTAGTGCAGTCCTCACCATCAAATCCTGATTCAATGTGGCCCCTATGGAAGTCAGTTGGTCCCAGATCTCCTTCAACCGACCATGGAAGTGATCTATCTACTTCCCCTTTTGCGTCTAGTATAACCGCATTTGATGTTCAAGTAACATCTTCCTCTGCACGGAAGTATGATGGTACAACGTCTTCAAGGAGTCCCACATTTCCTTTACCGTCTCCTTCTCGACAATATGTTGGACCACATGATCCTTGACCCCATCAAGGATGATATATGTTACACTGAATTTTGTCACCCTGACTATTTGCAGTATGTGGCCTCATCAATAGCCACATTGTCCTCTTTGTCAAGCCCCATACCTCTGCTCTTCATGTCAAAACCTCAAAGAGAGAGAAAGTCACTTAAAAACATGTTTATCTCTGGGTACGCAGGTTCTCTCTCCCTTTCCTGCGTGTACGCACTCCATATACATTAGACCTGCGTAGTAATACGCTCTGTATACTAAAGCTAGGGTGCGTACCCCTGTAAAGGTCAAAAGGCGCAAGTTTCATCTTTAAAAAGTTACTTGTGGTCACTTCTAGAGCCTTCTAGAAGAGGTCTTGACGTGTATTGAGCGCCTCCAGATGGTTCATGCACCCCTATGATAGAGGAGCTTATCCGATCAAGAGAGGAGCTACCCCATCCAAAAGAGGGAGTATCCCATTGATGTTGGAACTGAATAACCTCTTCTAGAATACTATAAATACAGGCATTGGGCCAAAGGAGGGGAGGTTGAAAGCTGAACATTCTAAAGGGTAAATGCTGCTGGAATTAGGACTTCTCCATTGTTGACTTGTAAGGAGAGATCACTAGCCTTCCTTGGTGCCATATTGGGAGTGGGTGAGCTTGTCAAAGTAGAGGAAATCTCTTGCTGGACCCTGGGAGGAGCTTGCACAACACCAAGGCTCAGGTTGTAATGGTTCCTTTTTGATTATTTAATACAAATAAGTCCATTCTTCTCAATGATTTGTTAATGAATTATTTCATGTATTCCTTGGTCAATGTGATAAATATGCTTTGTTTTATGATGAATATTCAGATGTTATGTAATCGTTTGCTTTGTTAGTGTATGCAGGTCTGAAAGTGAAGGAGGAGCTCATCTGGATCAGCAAGGCTGGACTGCTACAACAAGCGTTGGACCTAAAGTAAGATCGAAAACATTTGAATTCTCATAGAATAATGTGTGTTTAGAGAAGGATTGCTCTTGTTTGGTTTGTTTGTCACTAGAGAGTCTTAGACTCCTAGGGAGGTTAGGTTTGTCCGCAAAAATAACTCTTTCCGCATGACAGGCAGGTTCAATGGCAAAGGAAAGAGGAATGTCAGAAATCAAGGAAGCGGTCAACCCTCCAAGAAAGCAAGGAACTCCAGGTATGAATCTAATGTTGTTAACAATAAGCAAGATGAATATTATCTGATATCGGCCCTCTCCACTACCTCTCCTCCGGACTCGTTGGGAAATTGGCTTATTGATAGTGATGTCTCAAGGCACTTCACTGGTTACAAGGAAGCTCTCTCTAATGTGATAGAGAAGGAGACCAACTTGGAGATTATTCTTGGAGATAACTCCACCTATTCCGTAAAGGGTGTAGGGAATGTTACTCTTTAGTTAAATCAGGGTAACACAATTCATTTGCAAGAAGTCCTATATGTACCAGATCTCAAGAAGAACTTGGTGTCCATTTCGGCAATGGAAGACAAAGGCTACAAGATGGCCTTCATCGCTGGCAAGGCACATGTGTGGAAAAATAATTTTAAAGATGCTTTCACTCTTGGGTTTCGAGTTGACTCTTTAGATCAAGTTGGAGGAAGTCCGTTGGGTGTCATGTCTTGCGACATCTCTTTAGTCCGAACTATGGCACCGGAGGTTTGCCCACCTTCATTACAAGGCGCTACCCGATGTGAGACAAATAGTGACAGGGATGCCCGAGTTCAAAATAGAGCATGAAAGTGTATTTCTGGGATGTTCCGAAGGAATGCTCAAAAGGGGACCATTCCCCTCAAGCCATAGCAAGACCTCTGATATTTTGCAGTTGGTTCACTTCGACATATCTAGTATGATGCCCGTGAACTCTTTAGGAGGATATTTATATTATCTCACTTTTACAAATGACTATTCTCGCAAGAGTTAGATATACTTCTTGAAAAAGAAGGATGAAGTGTTCTCTTGGTTCTGTCACTTCAAAGCCTTGATCGAGAATCAAACCGAGAAGAAGATCAAGATCTTAAGGACTGATAATGGGATCGAGTATGAATCCAATGAGTTCCATGACTTTTGCAGGGAGACCACAACACCATACACTCCTGAGCATAATGGTGTGGCGGAATGGAAGAATCGTACGATTGTGGAAGCTATTCGTGCTATGCTCCATGATCAAAGGCTTCCAATGTTTCTATGGGCCGAAGCTACGAATATCGCCGTATATGTTCAAAATCGATGCCCTCATTAAGCATTGGATTCCAAGACTCCCGAAGAGATGTTCATTGGTAAGAAACCTGATGTCTCTCATTTTAGAATTTTTGGAAGTCCCATGCATTTTCATGTGCCAAAAGAGAAAGGAATAAATTTGGTGCATCTGGAAAGAAGGGAATCTTCATGGGCTATAGTGAAAATTCTAAGGGTTGTAGAATCTATGTGGTTGGTCAAAGGGAAGTTGAGATTAGTCATGATGTCATCTTTGACGAAGTTATGGCTCTTAGTAAGGTTAACAATCTTCCTATACAAAGGAAAACTAAAGAAGCTGACACCAAGAAGCTGGATGAGAAGGAAGATGAGACGATGCCCGATATGGAAGAACCTATGGATCCTATTGATCCCCCTCCGCAAGAGCCTTCATCTTCTAGGAAGAGGCCCTCATGGCTTAGGGGGACACTTGATGATGTCGAAAGACACATTGCACCTAGAGGGACATTCCATGAAAGTAAGAAGCCAACCAAGTTTCAGGGATACTTGACCATCATGAGCACCATCATTCAGAATGAGCCTTCATTGTTCGAAGAAGCCGTGAAGCATCAAGTATGGAAGGATGCTATGAATGAGGAATACGAGTCCATCATGAAGAACAATGTCCGGGATGTGGTCCCCAAACCTCTTGACAAAACAGTTGTCACCTCAAAATGGCTTTACAAAATAAAGCATGGAGCTAATGGGAGTGCTGAAACATATAAGGCTCGCTTTGTTGCTCGAGGCTTCTCTCAAAAGGAAGGCGTAGACGATGACGAGATATTTGCACATGTTGCTCGATACACCACCATCCGCTCAATCATTTCCTTTGCTGCTCCGCAAGAATGGAACCTACATCAAATGGATGTCAAGACCACGTTCTTGCATGGTTCAATCAAAGAGGAAGTCTATGTAGAACAATCTGAGGGGTTTGAGATTCATAATGGGGAATCTCACATATGCAGATTGAAGAAAGCCCTCTATGGGCTGAAGAAAGCACCCCGAGCTTGGTATGAGAGAATCGATAGCTACTTGATGAAGCTAGGATTCACTAGGAGTGAAGCCGATCCAATCCTTTACTTTAAGGTTGAGGATGATAAGCCTCTCATACTGGTGTTGTATGTTGACGACCTCTTTCTGACAAGTGCAGACCCTCTCATTCACAAATGTAAGAGGGAGTTGGATTCCAAATTTGAAATGAAGGACCTAGGACTGATGCACTATTTCCTAGGGCTAGAAGTCTGGAAGAAGCCAGGGGAGATTTTTCTATCTCAAGGAAAATACGTGGTGAAGATATTGGAGAGATTCGGTATGGTGGACTGCAAGCTCGTGACTACCCCGATGGAGCTTAACTTCAAGAAGTTATGCGGTAGTGTTGTCGAACCTGCTTTGGGAAATGCTACTGAGTATCGTCAACTCATAGGAGCATTAATGTTCTTGGTGAACTCTCGTCCGAATATATGTTTTGCAAACAACATGCTAAGCCAATATATGGTTGAGCCTCATCACTCACATTGGATTGGTGCCAAGAATCTTCTAAGATATCTTCGGGCACAATCACTCATGGGTTGAGATACACTGTCGGAGATGTGAGACTAAATGGATATACCGATGTTGACTGGGCAAGCAGTGTGGAGGATCGCAAGAGCACTTCCAGGGGTTGTTTCTCTTTGGGTTCCACCTCAATATCCTAGATGAGCAGGAAGCAGAAGTCAGTGGCTTTGAGCACCGCTGAGGTAGAGTACATTACTGCGAGTATGGCCTCCTGTGAGGCTGTCTAGTTGAGGAAGCTCTTCAGTGAGATGTTTGGACATACATTGGATACTACCGTGATCCTTTGCAACAACTAGAGTGGGATTTTTTATTCGAGAATCCTGTATTTCATGATCGCTCCAAGCATATCAATATCAGGTACAACTTTATCCAAGATATGGTACAGCGAGGAGCAATAAGGCTCCATCATATTGAATGAAGCACGTGGGAAAGGTCAAACTCTTGACCCGAGAACGACTAGGAGTGTCATTGAGAGACCCTCTTATGAGGGTCCTGTATGATGCATGCATTGAGCTCTGAGAGCTTCGAGGGGCTTGGGGTACTTCTTTGAGCGACGAGCGACCATAGGGCGACTCGCCCTCCCCTAGTGGTGCGCTATGTATAGGGTGAGGGTCTTGTATGATGCATGCATTGAGCTCTAAGAGCTCCGAAGGGCTTGGGGTACTTCTTGGAGCGACGAGCGACCATAGGGCAACTTACCCTCCCCTAGTGGTGCGCTATGTACAGGGTGAATGGTTCAGTCTTCCCCTGTGATACCCCGTAGCGACTTGTAGGCAGGATGAGTGGTTCATCCTTCTCTTGCCGAGGCATCCTACCCATGCAGTTTGGAACTCGTGGGAAGTACCTCTCATTTGGCCAATGAGTAGGGAAACGAGGATAGGGACCATAGTAGTACCGATGGACGCATCGTGTATCTATCGTACTCCCTATGCTAGGATGACCGACATTGATCTGGGATCAATTATAACTGACTTCAGGTCAGTAAGAGTGATATAGCTCACTCTCTCTTGGAACTGATTTGGGATCAGTAAGAACGGTATGACACTCTCTAGGACTGACTTCGGGTCAGTAAGAGCGCTATTGAGCACTCTCTTTTATCTGGGACTGACTTCAGGTCAGTAGACGATGGTATGATACATCCTCGATCATTTCTTCTTCTTCATAGTTCAGCGAAGCATAGCAGAGCCAAGCAGTGCAGGGTAGTACATTTGATGGCAAAGATAATTGCGACAGACAGAGGAAATAGCAGATGGAGTTCTCCCTAGTTGAGAGGGAGTGTTAAAATTGAAAACTAGGGCCAAACTCCATGTGGGTAATCTTATTTATGGCAGCTGATATTTTTCTTGGATTCCTCTCGTCGAGAGGTGCAAGATTGATCTAAAGATCATCCGATTCCGACATGTATTTATGGAGATATGAATTTATTTGTAAATACTTGACAATTTGTGGTAGTGTGTGCCACACCCCCAGCTTAACCTCAATAATTCATATAAAAGGAAGATATCTTGTGGCATTATTTCACATCATCTCAACACACATCTTCTCTCTCCTAATCTTATTGGGCCAGCGCAGGAGCAGTTTCTCTCACACGTGCAAGGAGGACGAAATTTCCATTTAGGGCAGTGTTCGCTGTTTCTAGGGCAGTGTTCACTGTTTCTAGGGCAGCGTTCACTATTTCTAGGGAAGCATTGACTTTCTGGGGCAATGTTGACTTTTCCTGGGCTGTGTTGACCAAGGTGCGGGCTGCTAGGAATGTGTTGACCTACGCATTGCTATTTGGGTGCTGCATTGACTAGCGTTGACCAAAACATTGACCAGCATTGACTGGTTAGCGCTGACCGCAGGCTGCTGATTTGTTGACTGTGGTTTTGACCATTCACCCAAGACTGTTTTGGGCTACTGATGTTTGATGTTGAAGACCCTCAAGGTTGACTAGAGGTCAAATTGGAGCTGTTTGACTAGCTTTGACTTTGTTGGTTGTTGATATATTATCGCTGATATAAAATCACATATTTGTGACACTGTACTATCTCTCTCTCTCACTGCTGAATTATTGAAGAATATAGAAGAATTGATCATAGGATTTCCCCACATTGGGGTTTGTCCCTGGCTAGCCACCAAATCTTGTGTGTCTTGTCTTGGCTTGTCTTCTATCGATTTATTTATGTTCTATCAGCATTTTACTTTATGTTAACGTGATTGCTAAACTGTGAATTGACATTGGGTTGATAAGAAGAAATTGAAGTAAATTGCTCTAAGCATAGAACATACCATAATTTAACAAACAAACATAATACGAACTGACAAGTTAAATACTCCAGAACACTTGAAATCTGAAGATATCCATCGAGGATATATATATATATGAATGAAAATATGGTTGGTTACAAAATAAGAATCTTGTATATATAGTATATACCTAGGCAGGTGCCCCTTCACAAATGGTCAAGTCCTTAGAGGCATGCCTCTTCATTATACTAGTCATTATTATTATTAATTATTAATTATTTATATTCATAACACAGGAATGAAAAAGGGGGAAGCAACCACAGCAAGAGTAGACCATGGGCTTGCAATGCAAAGCAAAGGCAACAACAAAGGACGCAACAGAAGCTTATCACAAGGTTTTCTCAAGAGAAAGTGAAGATGAAGGTGGAGAAAATTGAAAGTAGGGGTTAGTGAGCAACATGGCAGAAGCTTCATTTGAAATAGAGGAGGAAATTCGGTTCATGAGACAGGCTTCTCACACAGTGGAGATATAAAATTCTTGAGGATGGTTGAAATGTGCTGGCAAATGAAAATCTTCATAGCCATGATGGCAAAAGAGAGAGTAGCTCAGCAAAGGGTAGTCCTCAACAATCTGGACCAGCTGGAGGGGAAGACTGATCATTTGGGGTGCATTTGGGCCACCAGTATGAACGTCTTACCATTGAAATTAGGATGTTGGTCATAAAAAGAGGGGACGCAAAGGGGAACAAGTGGTCTGTTATGAAGGAAGAGGAGCAAAGTAAGGTGGACAGTACATGGGTCAATATAGCTCCAAGGGCCGACCCTAGGAAGGTCACTTCACGCATCTTCATCAACCTTGGATCATACTTTAATGACTTGCCTCAGTCATTTCAAGAATCTTTTTGTAACAATGTTGTTTTTGGCTCTCAACAGAGTCATGATAGCTCTAAATAAGCCCTCTCAATATCTAGATAGTCCTGCTACTCATTATGGTTGTCATGTGATTTTTGAAATGCCCATGGATGGGTTCAGTCATAATATAAGACATTGCTATTATTGTATATAACTTAGAGATTCTCAGACTGTCCTTCAGCAAGTTTGGAAACCATGTTTCCTATGAGAGCACGGACTACCTGAACATGTTGTAACTTATTTTTTACATTATTAATAGAATTAGCTAAATTACAAATAAAAATGTCAATACTTGGCACTTTAACAACACGGCCAAAAAATGTAAGAACCAGTTTGAGGCTGATATGATCAAAATGAACAGTTCTCCAATTTATTTCTGTCTTAGGCATCCAGCGACTTCACAAGAAACTTGAGAGTACTTTACACAGTGCTCTTATATAGCCTCAATATGGTCTGTGGATCCTTTTAGGTAGGGGATTGAGTGAATCAACTGCACAAGGATTTACAACTGGAATCTTATATATTCTCAATTGTGTTCATAACCAATACACAAGTAGCAAATCTCAAATAAGTACAACACCAAACTAAAACAACTAAGAAGAAGCTCACAAGGAACTAAGAAGAAGCTCCCACCATAGTTGCATAGAAAGCTAATGATGCCTCAGGCAAACACCTAATAAGATCCAACCACAGCAGTGTTTGCGCCCTTCTAGCCTGTAAAAATCATAATAACTTAAATAGTCATCTTAATAAATCTCTAAAATACGGTAATTTATGTGGCAAAGGCTTCGCAACCTAATTATTTGTTTTCCTGTATGTGTGCCAGAGTAACTAGAATAGCATGTTACAAGAACCCATGCTGGACAATCGTGTTTAAAGCCTAAGAAAAAATAGCAATCATAAATTTGCTTAAACAGATAATGAATATCAAGAATAAATTCCCTGAAAAAATAATTACCTTCTGCCAAATTGTAAGTGATAAATTGGAGTCAATGTTGAAGCTGAATCTGCCTATACCGTCCAGAAACTGTCATGGGCAATGATGTCAGAACAAAACAAGAAATAAGTAATAACTGTAATTGAAGTGAGCAACAAAATTTATAAGAATTGATCCTGACTAAAATCTGGAAATAGCATAACAAACAGTGAGCTTTGGGAGCAACATCAAACTAAAGGAGCACAAGAAAGGCTTATTCCCAATGTACCCTCTCACCATAGGTGCCTTCACATTGCTGGAATTTTCCATAGCACTGGTGCGGGAAGAGGAAATGGATTCCCTCAAGCTGCAATTGGGCCTTTCAAAGTACACAACCCTCATATAAAGTTTTGCAAACAGAAAAAGTTAACTTGGCCCTACTGCCACCACAAATTCCTGAGGGAGAATGATTGCAGACGGGCTACAGAAAACAGTTCAATTTATGTCAGAAAGCAAGAGGCACTAGTGACAAGACACAGAGAGCATCAAGCAAGAGGATTCTGTTGATGACAGAGGAATCTTCCCTATTATGTTCATCCCGTAAACTTTGAGGCCATTCTCTCAAGGACCATTTCAGGTGCATAACACTGAATGAGACCAGGGACTGCCAAATGTTGAGCAAATCGCAAGCAAAGGTGCACAAGGCTGCAGCAAAGGCAAGGCATGGGAGATGAGTTTTAAATTTGATTTATTAAATTATATGGTAATAATTGAGCTAAGCTATAAACTTAGGATTAGTTCAAAATACAATTAAAATTTGAAAGACACAGAATTCAGAATAGTCATGACATGGGAGAGAGTCAAAATTCACATGTGCAGACCCATGCACAGATTGTCAACAACAAGTGTTTCCAAGAAGGGTCCATGATCTGTTTGATGACACGTGTGTGTGTGGCAATGGTGTTTAACCTCCTGATTGTTCAGAGGGGCAGATGATGGCCACAAGCGACATGTGAGAGATATGTGCAGGGTGTCAAATGCACAAGGCACAAGCAGGGACAACACACAATATGCGTGCATTTGATAATAATGATGTGGTAAGCTTGTGCAAGTGCGCATCTGACAATCATTAGGGCATGTGCAAATGGAAGTGCGGAAATAATAGCATCATAGGTACTCTTTGCAGGAGGAAAACCCTTTGGACTTGATGAAGAAATGAAAGGACACAAACATATGGTGTAGGAAACGCCCCCCCAAGATGGCATAACAATCCCCAAAACTATTAAAAACGCTGAAACAGGTGGAAAATGGCTTGGACACACCACTGGTAGTACTGTGTAATGTTTCCCAATTTGGAAATGCCATACGATACAGCCAGCAGCATTTCCAGGCTGTTTTGACGCAAAACTGTGCTGTTTCCATGTCTTTTTTTTATGTGAGGGCCCATCCAAGAACCCAAGAAGGGCATGGGACGCTTAGGTGGTAAAAGAAACACTTAATTAACCACTAATGACCACACCTAATCACTCCATATGCTTAATTAACTGACTTTTACATTTATTTGAAAAAAGAAGAAAATTTAGAATTTTCAGAAATCCAACCTCCTATTTTCTTCAAGAAAGCACTTCATTTACACATTCCTCACATTTTTCTTCAGCAAGAAGAGCTTTCAACAGCAGCAGCAAGAAATTTTCTTGTGTTTTGGAGCAATGGTAGCAAGCTTCAATGTGTTTCCAGCGAAAGTATGATTGTGGGAAGCAAGAAGAAGGGTATGGGCAGCAACAATAAGGGTGTAAGAAGCCAATTTATTTGGTGAATAGATTTATTTACTGTTTTTGCAGCATCCATGGTTTCTCTCAGTGTTGTTTCTAATGCCCTTAGAGCTCTTCAATCAAATAAGCAGCTAGAATACTATCCTGTAGCTCAAGCAAATGGTTGGTAGGGGTTCATGTGAATGGAGGTACAATTTATGTGACAGTAGCAAGACCTACAAGGGCTCTTATACAAAAGTCAAGGCTCACATTTTGCATAAGGGGTAAAGGATGTTATGTTTGTGCACATACCAGAAATCCGGCAGTGAAAGCTACATTTGAGAAAGATCATAATAATGGTCAAAAGTTGAAGGATCAAAGTAGATATAATCATATATTTTGGACTCCTTGCATTGTCCATAATCTAAATCTGTGCTAAAATTGCAGGGATAGGGAGGTCAAAGGGAAAGGTAGGGTGATCATAAAATCCATCACAAACCATGACCAATATCCAACAATATATCGAGAATACTCTAAATTGGAATTGCTCAAAGTTAGTGAGACAAGATATGCCTCAAAATTCATCATGTTGTGCTGCCTTGTTGAGGTCAAACTTGCATTAATGAGTATGGTGGTCAGTGTAACTTGGGCTGAGTAGAGACAGGCAGATTCAGAGAGGGAAAGTACAGTGCGAAAGGTGTTGATTGATGAGGATTGGTGGATCAAGATAGATTTCTTACTCAAGTGCACATTACCTACATTTGAGCTTATCCGAGGTGTCTCTACAGGCTGAGCCAACTTGACTTCTAGAGGGCTGACTTAGTCAACTTGGGGACACAAAATCATACTTAAAAATTCAATTTTTCTTTCTTTTAAATATCCAAATGGGGCATGATAAAAATAACTTTTCTTTTGACTCAAATACATTTTTTTTATTCTTTACAAGATCATAATCATGAAGATTGAACCTAGTTACAATTTCAACACTCCCTCTTAACTAGGGAGGTATTCATAATGGCTCATTGGGATATTCTCAAGTTGAAGACTTCTACAAGAAAGGATGCAGATTGACAAGCATCATTGATGATAACATCATCATAACCAGCATTGTCAAATTACCAAAGCCTTGACAAGTAAGCTCTATCTCTCCACTAGATCAGAGCATAATGTTGGGAGGCATTTAAAAGGACACCACACTACCTCTCTGAGGCACATACTCCACCTAGGTTCACCAGAGTATGTCCTCCACAGGAAATTTTCTTATTTGTCACAAGGAAATGTCAATCCATCGGACCATTCTTTCATCGAGTCAATGTATTTGACTTACAGTTGTTAGTCCTAGCCACAATACATGACTCAAGAATGTTTGTCCAAGATGCTTGTCCAATCAACCATTCTCCCTATCTGTGTCCATGTACTTGACTTACGATTGTTAGTCCTAGCCACAGTACATGGCACATGGAGAACTAGGTGTCCATCCTCATTCCCTCTCAACCTTGGAGGAGTAATCCACAAGCCCAAGCTTGTCTCGGAAGTACTCATACTTCCCTTGCATCATCTACTTGTTCATCTGTGGAGATCTGTTGTAGCTTCTTGGCTCCCATCTACATTACATCTCGAAAATGATATGCTTTTGTCCTTCCATGAAAAACTAGTGTCTTGAACAATCTCCATAGTAAAATATCATGGTCAAATTCAGTACATCATCAAAGAGTTAAACCGCTTAACTGCACAAACTTCCATATCTTTTTGCCTCCTCAAAACCCTACTACATGTTCTTCCAAGAAACCATATCAAATCACCAATAGTACCCTTTCTCATCATCAACACTACCAACCTAGTAATTGAATCAAATGCATTAGATGACCAATCAATTTCTATCATTCAAATTTCAGGAGGTTTTTGACCATATGCTTCCCTTGACCAAGGAAGTTTTTACCAAGTTTTGTACCAAACCTCAAGTTCCAAGTAACAGTACATCACTTCAATATCTCTAACTCATGAGTCCTTCTGTTGTTAGAAACAAATCATTCAATCAATCTCAAAGTACAAGGTCTTCTCCAATCATGATGTTCCTTTTCCATTTCTTTCAAAAATTCGGTAATCTGAGATAAATTTCCTATTATGAACCTCTTCCTTTTACTGGGAGAACCTTCTAGATTCTATACTTCCATCTTCTGCAAACTAGATCTTGACTTCTTCTAGGCACAAATAATCTTACCTTGCTTTCTCCCTTTGAACTCAATTCTACGCAACGAGAAAGTCCTCATGCTTTGCTTCATTCTAGTAATTCTTCCATCTGCTACTAATACTAGGGCAACCCTAGCCATTGTCATGCAATCCTCTTCGAGAGGATATGAAAGAACGATTACAACCAAGGAAAAGGATATATGTACAAGAAACTAACTAAAAATTAAAAACAATAGCTTTAATCTAAGAGAAAAGTTATAAAATACTTATCTTTTGAGACAAGTTAGCCCCCTCTTAATCTATGGACTTCTTGCATACATTTGCAACTTTGTCAGTTCCATCTGGCATCCAGCTTGTAAGACAACTCCATCGACATCATCATGCATAGGCTATGGTTTCTTCTTCTTTGTAGCAAAAGCAATCAATCCTAGGGTACAAACCCTAGACCTTTCTTGTTCAAACCCTCGCTAGGGTTCATAGATCAACAGACTTGATTGTAACTTGACACATCAAGATTGTTCCATTCATCTTTTTCTCAACTTGCTAATGTTTTGTAAACCCTAGACTCCCAATCTACAAGTGCCTGAATGCCAAGACCCTAGATCCTTTTCATCATCAATTAATCAATAGTTAATCTTGACTTCAAGCAACCTAGGTTCTTAGAATCATTGTGTTTCATCATGGTAGATCTCAATACCCTTGGCATCAATACTTTAGAAGTCCAAATCCCCTTAGTAACTTATCAACTTTTAATCCAATATCCTTGGCTTGTAATACTACATCTTTGATATTCAACCTCGAAGAGGAACTCAACCTCTCTACACATTTCAATATTAGTTCTTTTTGCCATGTTAACTTATCAAAGAACATATTTTCACGGATAATGTCGCAACTGAGCTTTAAAAGATTTATTGCATGTATGTCACACTTCAAGTCGTATTGTAACTTGGATCTCAAGTCAAACCAAACCAAAAATTTCTTCAAGTTGTTTACATCATATCGGCTCTCAATAATATATATTTCGTCCTTCTATTATGTATGGTCACATCATAGATTTGTACCCTTCATGGATTTGTGCCACAGAAAAAAGATCTTTCGAGATACAACAATACCATTGTGATTCGGATGCCATGGATATAGCTAACTGGTATTTTAGAGAGGTAATATAAATCGAACTCCTTTTAGAAAAGGGCTTCTTATCATCATATACGAGCTTGAGTCTCTTCACACCAATGTACTCAAAGATGAGATTTGAATCACCCACAGATCTTAGACCTACTGCAAACCTCAGATAGGCTATAGTTTGGACTTAAACAGAGTCACTAAGATTTCCATAGAGAGAATAGGTTTGGATCTTTTATAGAGATGTGTATATGGATTTGCTCCACATTGGTTTGGACCATAATAACGTTATCTAGTAAATTCGAATGTCAGTTACAAAGATCATAGCCATGTAATGCCATAGATTCGGACCATACCACAAAATCACAGAGATGTAGTTCGGACTTAGGTGGCAAACTTGTATTATAATTTGGATTTCTCTCTCAATGTCTTGGATTTTATTACACTCCTTAACTTGGATTTTGTTTTAAAGGGAGGTGCAGTCATGTTGTTGTCCCACATGGATTCGGCTTCATCATTGTTTCACAAAAGTTTGATATAGTTCCACATAGGCTCGGATTCCTGAGAACTTCGGTCTTCCTGGATCTGTAACATACTTTGGATTTGAAACAATAATTGATCTTGAACAGAGGTTTATATAAGGACTTCAAGAGGCCATAGCTCAGGTTACATACTTTGATCATTATCTTATCATTATCTCAGATTGTGTCCTTGGATTACATACTTGGGTCATTATCTCGAGCCTATGCCACAAGGCTTCATTCATTTTCTTGAGTTGCCACAAGATGTTCCAGACTTTCGATTCCTTCCACAAATATAATTCGGACTTCTCAGATTCGGATCACTTTCATAGGGATAATTTGAACTGCTTCAAAACTAGCTCTGATAACATGTTGAAATTTGAGTGAGAACTACAATTTCTAATCATGATAATTACTTGTGACTATTATGTGTGTTTTTCATTTAGTATTTACTTCATTCAATAAAGTCATCAAGCAATTATACAAGTACAATGCACAAAAGACAAGAGACACCAGAAATTAGGCCAATGGCCAAGGAAAAACCCACAAGGGGAAAACTCGGCAATCCTTTCCTTATAGAATCTTTGTCAACAAGAGAGAAATCCAAGTCAAACTAACCAATGATTCAAGTGCCAAGTCAGCCCTCCACCAATAGCCCAAACTTTGCCACAACTCTGTCCACAAGATATTCAATAAGTTTGCCACATGTTTATCCTTAGATGCCACATTCCACAGAGATATAGTGTCTCAGGTAGCTCGTATTCCACGGAAATAATAGTCCTCATGTAGCTCACATTATCACAGAAAAGTAGTGCCTCAAGAAGCTAGTATACCACAAAGAAATGTGCCTCGGAAACTTCGCGTGTAACAAAATAATGGTGCTTTAGGAACTTCGCTTGATTACAAAGAATGTGTCTTAGAATGTGCTCCAATTCGCACGCTACAAACCTGAATTTTGCTTCCATAGATGAACTGTGATTTGGTTGTTGAAAGGTGGAGTAATGGAGCCAATATATAGTTGTTTCTTCCTCTGAAAAGGTGCCTCTAAAGGTTGAGCCCAATTGACTTCTGGAGAGCCGACTTGGTCAACTTGGGGCCACAAAATCATACTTAAAAGTTCAATTTTCCTTTCTTTTAAATGTCCAAATGGGACATGATAAAAATAACTTTTCTTTGACTCAAACACATTCTTCTTTATTCTTTACAAGATCACAATTATGAAGACCAAACCTAGTTACAATTTCAACAGCATGAACACAAATAAATGGTGGACTTCGCATGGAGCAAATTGTGTATATTTGCAAAACCTTGCCACTCGTATTCTATCACAAGTTGCAAACTCTTCATCAACGGAAAGGAACTAGAACACCTAGGATTTCTTTCATTCCATGAAGCGCAACAAGTTGGGATCACCAAAGGCTAAGGATCGTGTATATGTGCATTCAAACCTACGCCTTATGTCTTGTAAGGCTGAAGAATATACAAGTGGGCCTCATAAAGACTAGGATGTGGATGCAGAATACCTAGGCAACTAGAAGTGGAGTTGCCTCTTCTTCCAATCCACGCTTGTTTTATTTTTTGTTGATGAGGGTAAGGATCAGCTGTATTAAGATATGCAATTTATCTTTAGCTCATGTTTTAATTAATTTTCAACATATATAGCCTCATGTATAAAGGTTGATTTTGGATGTATAGTCTCATGTATAAAGGATAATTTTGAATTGTGCATCATGTAATCATCTATGGGAGTTAATATAGACATGGTTTTCCTTCTAAAATGTCATTTATGTCTATCATTTGTTTTTTCTTGCAAGATAATGTATTTAGTTTATAAAAGGAAAAGTTGCGTGTGTATATATATATATATATATATGAGAGACTGAGAGAGAGATCAGGGCTATATGATGAGATGGTGATGGTGGGCCAAAGAGGGGCCACCTCATGAGAAGTTTTCTACCATTTTTTACTCAGGTGTCACCTAATCAATAGGTTCATTCCCCATCCCCTGTAGTAACAGCTCCATCTTTGGCAAGGCCACCTTCCAAAATAGAAGTGTCAGAAAAAGAAAGTGATTGCAACAATAAATAAATGTTTTGGGTTAGAATTTCACGCAAGTGCCCCTGCTCCAAAGCAAGGATTAATCCCTAAGAAGGAATCCACTAACAAAAAAGGTGGGAGAATGGAGAACTCCCATTCGTTGCTTCAAGATGTCTCCTAACTTAACTTCGAAGTACTTTTAGAGGTATTTTTCTCTCAATACTAGGGGAAATTGGAGGTTCAATTCAGCAGCTAATGAGGGTGACACATAGGCAAGAAGCCATCAAAAACTGAAAATCTGCCCAAAGCATCACTATTTTTTGCAGCAGCAAGTAATATTCTTCTTCTTCTACTTCTCCTCCCTTCATTCTCATTCTATTTGTAAGCATGATCTGTTCGGTCCCTATACTACTAGTGTAACCCCTTATTGTTATTAGTACACCCCCTTTATTATATTGTTGTGCCCGTGTAGTCCTAATATTGTTATTATTGTGCCCCATAGAAGCACACTATTGTTATTATTGTGCCCTTACATTATTATTGTTATGTCGGCTCTGATTATATTATGACCCCTTAGGCTCCTATATAGAAAGGAGGTCTTGTCATTTGTATCATCCAAGAATTGTTCATTTGTGTAATGTAAAGGAGGTTGCCCCCTCGAAGAGGCTTATTTCTAAGGCGTTGATCTATATTTTCTATCTTTTTGTGAGCTGGCTTTATAACATGATCGGAGCAATAGAATGTGACAAGAGGTGGTCAGGCCCAATACTAAGACTAAATAGTGCCCTTTGGTGGCATAGTTGTCTCAAATGAAGAGCTAATTCATACTTAAGGCTTTAGAGTCCCCAACGCTAGAGCTGGATTTTTATAATGGACTGTTGGGTTTATTTTGTAATTAGACTAAGGCTGTTGTCACTGATGAAATAAAAGGTTCAAGCATGCCATTAGTGAAATAACCCTCTTAATTTTCTATCTTACATGTTGTTGAATAAACCAATGGATCTACACTTGCCTATTTGTTTTTCCGTCTAATGAATATGTGTTAAGAAACTATTTCAGACTCTTCCTTAATATATATTTGTTCCTCTTCTCAAAGTTATTTGCTAAATCGAACTAGATGATGGTGTCCATAGTGCTCATTATCATTCCTATGGTTGAAACCTATTAAATCCCCTTTCTGTTTTGCTTCTTGGCCACCCCTTCAAACCACAACAGTATTTTTACTTTGGTTTAAAGAGGTTGCAAAGGGTACACCACACACCATGCTACCACTACCACAAACCAGTCGAAGCTTCACTGAAAACAGGTTGTGCTACAGTAATAGGCTAGCCCAAATAACTTAAAGAAAGACAAGAATACCCCCCTCAGTCCATGTGCAATGGTCTAGATAAATGGAAAAGCTCTGGGAAGTTCACTTACAACACATACAACGGGGCAAGTGTTGTTGACTACGTTATTTGTTCACAAGGCTTGATAGAAAGGATAGATGAAGTTAAGATTGGCGAGCATATGTGGGACTTAAAATCAGACCATAACCCAATTTATATTAAGCTATCTTGGTTAGAAGAAAGTCAGCATAAGAGGAAAACCCATGGTCTTGACAATCGATATCAAGGGGCAAAATTCTTCTAACAAAAGAAAATTGCAGTATCTTCAAACAATGTTGGAGAGATCAATTCAGAAAGGGAAGAGTAGTTCCCAAAGCCTCAATAGTCATGAGTTAACAAATATAATTCAGAGTGCACTTGAGAAGTGCAAAAGAGCAAAAAATAGGAAATCTGAATCAAATTGTTTTCCTGTAAATGCTTGGTTTGATGAGGAATACAAAATGGCAAGGAAAACCTTGGGAAAGGCAAGCGAGGAGAAGAGGAATGTAAATTTATATAAGCAGATTTTAAAAAGGAAAAAAGATGAGTTTATGCAAACAAGGAGAGTTAATATATCTAGGCAAGAATCACCCAAAGCGTTTTTGGCAAGAACTTCAACCAAGGAAGAAGCAAATTGAAAATAATATAACAGCCAATCAATGGTTTGACTATGCAAGACAACTCTATGAGAAAGAATCAGAGGAGGAGTCTCCTCCCAGAATCAACACAACCATAAAGCTTTTCACATTACAGGAAGTAGAGACAGAAATTAAGAAGTTGAAAATAGGAAAGACAAAGGACTTGGTTGAACTTCAAGTAGAATATCTAAAATAGGGAATGAACATTCTTGCACCGCACATCATGGAAATATTCAACGTCATTCGACAAGGATTTCCAAGAGATTGGACAACTAGTTTAGCAATACCCCTTTTTAAAAGGGAGACATTAATAATACTTCCAACCATAGAACCATTATGATCAATCATTTTTTTGCAAAGCTCTTTTACAGCATGGTGGAAAACAAAATTAGTAAGTGGGCGGAAGTCAAAGAAAAGAGGGCAAAAGGGTGCAGGTTTTAGGCCGAAGCATTCTACAGTAAATCACGGTATCATCCTGAGACACATTATTGAAAAGGTTTGGGAGGGCAAAGAAGTATTTTGCTACTTTGTTGACTTCAAAAAGGCATTTGACACAGTTCCTAGAGATAAGTTGTGGAGTAGAATGGAAGAAGTTGAAATACCTTTGCATTATAGAGTTGTTGTCCATAGGCTTTATGAAGAGGTGAAAGTCAAAATTAGAACTTCAACTGGCATTTCAGAAAACTTTAGACGTGACATTGGAGTCAAGCAAGGTCGCCCTTTATCCCCTACTCTTTTTGGTTTATATATTGATAAATTGGAAGAGTGGTTAAATCTGCAAGGTGGGGGAGGTGTTCGGTTGAGGGAGTTTGTGATAAAGCTTCTTTTATATGCTAAAGACCTTGTATTGATTGCTAAATCGGCCCAGGGATTGCATATGCATCTATATGCCCTTGAGCATTTTTGTAAAGCAGTGGGGATGCAAGGCAATACCAGCAAGACCAAAATAATGATTTTTTCAAATAAAAAGAAGCAAAGCCAACATACGTTCTTCTTTGAAGGCGACATTCTTGAAGAAGTAAAGGAATACAAGTACCTCGGGATTGATTTCAACAACAAGCTTAATTGCAAGCACTGCAGAAAGAAGAGAATTTTAGGAGGGTGGAAAGCAATATATGCTTTTCAAAACAGATGTAGGGAGGCAGAGTTATGGGATTAGAAAACAATTAAAGTGCTTTTTGGCTCCTAGTTTGTCCAATGATATTATATGGGTGTGAATTGTGGGCTAACAACATCCCTGTTTCAAAATGGAAGCAAACTGAGAAAATCCAAAAACGCTTGATCATGAACAAGTTTAAAATAAAAAGTTCGGTTTCTTATGAGATAACGTTGAGTGAAACAAGAGCAACTTCCATCAAAGCAATTGCTATGGTGCATCTCATAAGGTATCTTCAGAGAATTGAGCAAATGGGAGAAGGTAGATGGCCTAAAGTTATCTTCAATGAAGGAATGAGTGAAAGAAAGAAATCATTGATGAGACAAAACAACAAATGGATGCAAAAATGGAATATTTACATCAATGCATGTCCCACAAATAGCAAGGATTTGAAGAGCTATGTTATGGAGAAGTTTCGTAAGCATATATGGGGAAAAGAATTGGGTAGAAAGAAGTATTATGTTCAAGAATTCAACCCCACGTGTGATCTCCAACAAAAAGAGTACATTGGAGCTAGCATTCCATGGGGAGCAAAGATTCTTATTGCTCAATTAATAACTAACTCGCATCAATTACGGTGCGAAACAGGTTGGTGGAAAAGGCCTAAAGAAGCTTGGAAAGAGTGGGTGTGTACTTTTTGCACTTATGGGACAGTGGAATCGGATAAACATTTCATTTTGAAATGTGATGCTTTTAGAGACATCAGATATAGTTACAGCAGCATGTTAACTTTAGTTCCTTGGCATTGTCTTTTCAGTGAGGGGACTGTTAGAAGGTTGGGTCAGCTCATCATTAATTTGAATGATAAGAGGATTAAATTGCAAAAGGCAAAAAACAGGGAAGCTAGTGGTACCATAGACTATAGCTAGTCTCGTGGACGTTAAAATTCATGCACTCTTTCATTCGAAAGACTAAAGTGGCACAGAAATGTGCCCGTGCACAATATACCCCAACATTGGGGCCCCAAGCAGGAGTCAAGGGAAATAACCTGGAAGACAACAGATCCTATAACAAGAAGCAACTGACACCCCAAGAAAAAGCATCTACAGACACATACCAAAGGAGGATAAAGTTTTTAAGCTGCTATAAATTTAAAAATTAAAATCAATTATAGGCTTAAAACAGCAATAAAGGCATTGACCTTCAATTAAGAAAAGTAAGAGTACAAAACCCTGATAGTAAAGTTTTAAGATCATATCAGCAATCTGAACTAAAGGCTAAGAAACTTCAGGAATGAATAACCAACAAATATACCAATTGTGAGGAGAGATTGAATCTGGAAATTTCTGCCATGAATCCTGAAACATGTAGCGAGGAAGAAACACCTAGCCATAAAGAAAAACAAAAACAGTTACAGAATTCCTATTCGCACATTCACTTACAATCAATTCAATGTGTAAAACACAACCAGTGATCTGCAGATACATGCCTGGAACATGTCAACTGGTAAAAGCCTGTAATATTTCAATCTCTATCTTTTGCATTAGAAAGCTTGCCAGGCATATATATATGAAATATCATCCCAGGAAACATCTACCACTGATGGCTATGCTTCTCAAGATAGCTCTTGGCCCAATCTCTATGCAACTCCAGCTTCACAGGCATATTATTATTAGTCATTTCACTCTATATCACATGAAACAGAATTATACCAAAAAACCAAAAATAAGAGTAAAATATATCTACAAAATCAAAGCCCGTTATAACATCTAAAATTCTATTCTCCTTACTGCTCAGTTTACTTACGGTCACCAGTAATCCCCACAAGAGCATAGTCCATCTTTAAAATGATGAAATCGAGTCGTATCCCTTAATATTATTTGACGCCCAACAATTTTGGAAACCAATTTGGTGAAAGTATGGCAGTCAACACACACACGAAGGTTCTTAACAATACGAATAATTGTCTGCGGGGGTGTGTTGATAAGTGCAAAAGCAATGGCCATTTTCTCACTGTGATAGACATGCGTCCGCTCCTTATTCTCATTGTTAGCATCTCGTGGCACGATGCTTCTGTCAGGAACATAACCCGCCATCTCTATCTGCTCAACCAGCCTCTGCAACATTAGATAAATTTCCCCTGCTTGTTGATGTGCTATGTCGTCCGCCACAAATGTATGCACTTCACTATGGACCTCAGTCCAACTACAGCCAGGTTCTTTTTTTACTCCCCTGTCTTTCATCAGTTTTCTTACCCTTGCAACATCATCCCAACAGCCATTTTCGGCATACATGTGCGCAAGAAGTAGGTAGGGTCCAGCATTTTGTGGTTCTAACTCAAAAAGGAAGTAAGCAGCCCGTTCTGCTAATTTTAGATTACCATGAATCCTGCAGGCACCAAGTAACGCACCCCACATAGCTGCATCAGGTTCAACCGGCACGTTGTCAATGAAGTCTTTCGCCTCATCCAAATGACCAGCACGGCCAAGAAGATCGATTATGCAAGCATAGTGATCCACATCTGGTACGATCCCGTAATCTCGCACCATACAATGGAAAAAATGCAAACCTTCATCTACAAGACCAGCATGGCTACACGCAGTTAAAATACCTACAAATGTCACGCGGTCCGGCTCTGTGAGCGCAAAGCGCATTTGCTCAAATAATTGGAGGGCATCTCTGCCAAGTCCATTTTGGGCATATCCTACTATCATTGAACTCCAAGATACCGTGTTTCGCTCAGACATTTTGTCAAACACTTGACGTGCCTCCTCTATGCTCCCGCATTTTGCATAAATGTCTACAAGAGAACTGCCTACAAACACATTTTCCTCAAGCCCAACTTTGATAACGTAACCCTGCACCTGCTTGCCGTGTCCTAGTGCACTTAAACACGCACAAGCACTGAGCATGCACGCAAAGGTAGAATGATCAGGCTTCAGGTTTGTAAACTGCATTTGCTGAAAGAGTTTCATGGTTTCTTCGCCATGACCATTTTGAGAATACCCTGAAATCATTGCATTCCATGAAACCACGTTTCGTTCGGGCATTTTGTCGAACGCTTGACGTGCATCCTCTACACTTCTGCATTTAGAATACATATCAACAAGCGCACTCGCCATGAAAACATCAACCTGAAATCCAAACTTGATAGCACTGGCATGGATTTGCTTACCCTGCTGCAGGGAAGGTAAACTGGCACAAGCCCGGAGAAGGCTGGCGAACGTAGACTGGGTGGGTTTCAAGCATTCCCGTTGCATTTGGCGAAAGCACTTAAGCGCCTCCTGCTCGTTCCCAAGCTGAGAACACCCTGCGATAATAGAATTCCACGAAACAGTATCTCGTTCAGGCATTTTGTCAAATAATTGTCGGGCAGCCTCGATACTCCCGTTTCGGACATATCCTGCTATTAGATTATTCCATGTGAAGACGTCCCGTTCAGACATTTTGTCGAACAGTTGCTGAGCGTCCATAACATTCATACATTTGGAATACATGTCGATGAGACGATTGCCAAGGAAGATGGCCGGCTTGAATCCAATTTTAATCATGTGGGAATGGATTATCTTACCTTTTGTCAAAGATCTGGCGTTGATGCACTCCTGCAAGAGCTGAACATATATAGACGCAACGCTCGGTTGGCCTGCGTGGTCCATTGTCTCTCTCATTAGTTACCAATTCAACTTCTGCCAATCCTGGCATTCTTATTGTTAATGAAAATTACTTTTATCCGGAAGGAAACAAAGTTGATATTCATATTAATGAAAATCAAGGGAAAGGCTTCAATTGTTTTGCAGCAGTAATAGTTGTCTTACATATTTATTAAAAATTCATATAAAAAAAAATGCATATAAATAGTTTATATTAAGTTATATAAATTATTACATTATGTCTAAAATAGATTCATATATTGATTGGATCAATAGTTGTCAAACTCTAATTCTTAACATAACAAGTTGACAAGAGATATTGTTCTAACTATTTCCAACATTGAATTACCAATTAAGTCAAAATGCACTACAAAACATTCCATTGAGTTCTATCCAAGGGTACACATGTCCCATCAAACAAGCACCCATGGATTTCCACTAGAGCAAGACATCCCATTGTTGGGTAATACCTGCACAAGAACAGGTGAAATGTGTGTCAACGATATCTACATGTGTGTTTAACCATTCAACCTAATGGAGGCAATAAATGGCACATTCAATTCAGTTATTAGTTCAAGGATGCAATAAATGACACCAACCCTTTCAATTTAGGGATTAAACACATCAACCCTTTCAATTCAAGAATTAAACACAGGAAAGCACAAGGATCAACCATGAAAGTTTATCAACGATCGGATCATGTACACATAAATCTAGAACACACATTTGAATTTGGGAGATGGCAATTCATGTCAATCTTCCCTACCAATCAAATTCTACATCAAAAAACTATAAAACAACCTCAACCCTTACTAATTTGCATTTCAAACATTCATTCTACTCATTAGTTGTTGGAACATACAATTAGATTGTGTGCACAGTGTTACATTCATTCTATTCATTAGTGGTTGGAGACATACAATTAGAGCGTGTGCACAGTGTTATAAAGTTTAATTTTGTTGAATAATGTTATCATATTGATTTTTTTGCCATTATATTTCTACTTTTGTTGTTGTTATTGTTTATATGATTCATCCATTCCCATGATGTTTACACAATATATTCCTTGATAGGCATATTCTAACATCATGCATTCTTTGAAAGACAAAGTTCACATGCATTAGAAGTGATATTTGATTAACAAAAGCACTCAGAAAACGAATAGCTAAAATAGATAACCAAGGAACCCAGGAACACTTTTTACTTTGCCACACTTCGTATCCTTATTCTGATATTGAGGGCTCCCTAATTTGATAAAGAAGAGGGATTAAGATCAAGACTACACCCTAACTATACGAAGAATACAAGAACTTTGTAATTACATGCCCAAGTCTACATAGATTATTCATCGATTACCATTGCAAATAGTATGCACTGTTACAAAAAGAACATTGAGCAAAATCAACATGTTTATTTTCTAGTGATGTATGCTCTATGGTACAAGCTATGTTATTGTTTATACACCTCACATAATTTAACATTATCAAAGAAGTAACTACGATCAAGTTGCAAACAAGGATTTGATAAACAATTTTAAATTATTTGCAACCTAGAATTGTTTAGGGGCACATGGCTTACCACGCACATAGTCCTAGAATTTAGCAAAAGGAAATGTTAGATTGAAGTTACAGTATATAGCTAAAGCACAGATTGTTAGTGCTCATTGATTACAAAGGTCAATGAATTACCTTGTTTGCTAGTACTACATTGACATGGTATTATTCATTCTATACGTATTTGCAAGAGTTGTGTACCTATAATTGACTAGAGGCTTAGTGAGTTTTGGTTCTTCCGGCCTATAGCAATTAGGGTATGTAGAAATTTCTCATTTCCCACCCCGGTTTTCAGTTTCACCTTATTTCTCCCATATAGATAAATGTCCTTTCCCATATCCATATATTCAACAACGAAAAAAAAAATAATAATAATAATAATAATAATAATTTTTTGCTGAAAACACATTCTGGAAATTTTATAGAATGCTGGAAAATAAAAAAATAAAAAATCAGCAGGTACAAACAGTCATTTAATACATTTGAACACAGTGATTTTTGGTCAATGTGACCCTAGAAAAACCCCCTACAACTCTTGGGGAAAACCAGTTCGGGAGCTCTTCTTTATTTCTGAAATTGCCTTTTTTACAGTGAGAAATATTCAACAAAGAATCAGCAAGCAAATTTACAACTTATCTCTTTTCCCATGCCTCACAGCAAACTGGAAATTACAGCAAATAGGACAGCAATAAATGTTGTACGGCCTCCTCGATTTTCGTGCCCACTTTCAGCCTTAAATGCTGTTGTACGACCTGCATTAAATGCGTTGTATGGGCCTCGATTTGCGTGTAAAAAAATAGCAAATTGCTCTTCGATTTATGTGCAAACCACTCCTCGATTTCTATGCAAACTAGCGGTACGGATTTCTAGAAAATCGTGCCAAAATCATCCTTTCACTGTGTGCTGAATCAGCTGTACAAATCTGCTCAACTACTGCCTTGGAATGTGTGCCGAGTTGTTGTCTCCTTCTCCTCCTTGTCAAGAAATCTCCCTTGCTCTCTTGCTCTCCTTCTCTCAATCTGCTCATGAAAGAATGAATGACCTTTTGCCTCCTTTTCCTCCTTTAATCTAATCCTAAGTGACTTTTGGGTAACCTCTAAATCCAATGGCTGAAATAGATTGAAATCTAGGGCTGAGATTAAATGCTCATTTAAATCTCACTTTTTATTTTTTAACTCACCCCACTTTAATAAAGACCCACTTAGTCATTTATTTCCAAAGTCACTTTTCCTTTCTAATTTTACATTAACTTTATTAAAGTCACTTTAAAATTAGACTTTAGTAACTTTATCACTTAAAGTCACTTTTAAATTAGATTTAACTTTATAAAAATTATAAAGTTACTTTAGGAGAAAAATTAAACTCTTTTGGACACTTTTCCCTAGGCCAAAGATCAAAGCCTTAGGGAACCACTTGTCGTCCGGTACCAAATTTCAACATGAAGGCCTTGGAGATATAAAAGATGCAGATCACTGATTTTACTCTACGAAGATGTTGTGATGAAAAAACCATCCAACAAAAAGCAATGTTGAAGCAATATCAAGATGAAGTCATGATGGGCTCCTAGGTCGAAGCATGTAAACAAGTACAACGAAGCATCCATGAGAATAATATTTCAAAGCATGGACAAGATGACAAAGGAATAGCCAAGATGAAAAGAAAACCTAATGTATGACATGAAAGCCACTTTCCTCGAAGGCTGCAATGACATGACAAACCAGGGAGGAAAGCGATCGATGGATGTTGCCCTACGTAGAAGAAGTTCGAACAAAGACTTCATCACATCAAGAAAGGAAGGAGATCAAGCAGCTGAAGGACCCAAGAAGAAGAAGTTGTTGATGAAGGAAAGAGACCCCAATTAAGAGGGAGCTCTGACAAGTCCCTGATCAAGAGGGAGTTTTGGATCACCCCTGATTACAAAGGAATGACAATTGTACTTTCCATTTCATGGGTCACGCACTAGACCAGTACTAACAGTCGTAAGTCTAAATGAAGGCCACGAATGGAAAAATAGACACAAGATAGACACAACATTTTTGTCTTCACTTGGGAAGAACGAATGGGAGGATTGGGTAATCATCTGGCATCCAATACTCTTTGAGGATGTGTAGGGCATCCAAGACAACAGTAGGCAAAAGGACCGATATTCTTTGAGGGCTGGGAACCCAAGATAAGGATAGTCCTAGAAGGTCATACTTAGAGAACACCGGGTGGGTATGTACCTTGAGAGACAATGATGAAGGTGTCTATAAATCCTTGGTCTCGCTAGCATTGTAGCTCATGGCCTCGTAAAGAGATGGAGCTGTTAGTCAAGGCCTTGCACTATGACAATGCTAATGGATATGATACTATAGCAAATGGATTGCAAATCCGATTTCTCTTATGTGAATTCTTCAATATTGATAATAGCCAAACACCTTGTAATGTTGTATGAATACCTCCCTAGTTAAGAGAGAGTGTTGAAGGAACGTGTAACTAAGTTCGGTCATCATAAATGTACTTTTGATAGTTGTACTTATTCAAGAAAAGAAATATTATTTTACAATATATGTCAATGAGTTTCTTGCTCATTGAAGTAGGTCTAGCACATGTCAAAATGCTATAGGTGAGTCAAATAGTCAAAAAAAAATGTTGAAGGCCTTAAGAGCATGTTACACCATGTATAAATATATATTAAAGTTAAAGGGAAAATCTCCAAGCAAACTCAAGTCCTCTCCTATGTTATGGCACCATCAAGAAGGTCCTTCAAGCATGCTACACCACCATGGAAACTATCTGAAGTTTGCTCCACAAATCAGCCACCAAACTGCCCTCAAAGTCGGCCTACAATTAAGAGGACTAGTCCGCCTAAATGCAGGGACAGTCCTCTATTTATAGAGGCTGTCCACTCCAAATAGAACGTAAAACTTCACTCTGAAATCAGCGCAGAAAAGAGGTCAATAAAAGGGATGAAAATAAGTCTTCTAGGGCAGCGAAGGAAGGAGAAAGAAGCCAAGGTAAAAAGGGACTGTTTTGTAGGGTTATCACAGCTACATGTGTGAGAAAGGAAGGGTATGCCTGCGGTCACTACAGCAGAAAACTACAGTGACATACCTCTCTGTTTTTGGGCTAGTAAACAAGGCCTATAAGGCCTCCCAATCAAGCGAAGAGGAAGGGAAGTCAAGCAAAGAAGCAAAGAGGCTTCTACAGCAAGTAAATAGTCACACGTGCGAGAATTTAGGGCTGCTGCACAGTCACATACAATCTGCACCTACACTTTGAAGAAGAAGCTCATTAGGTTAAGAAGGTGGAGGAATCATCATATGGGAAGGTTCTCATCAAAGGCTTGTCCTCTAGAGAAAGTGCAACAAGGTTACTAACAAGTTGAAAGAAGAATGAAGTCTCGGAAGTAGGAGGACGAAGTGCCGGGAAACAAAGCGCTGGAAAAAGTGCCGAGGTATATGGTGCAGAACGGAGAGAAGACTTGACTTGTGCTTGGAGAATCTCTTTGTTAGGGGTCTAGGGCTTGGCATTGATCAATAGAAGCTTCAATAAGAGATTCACGAAAGGGGTTTCCTCTCAAGAGAAGAGAGGTTTTGGCCCTGGCAGAGAGCCAACATCTTGTGTTCTTGTTTTTATGTTTTGGTCGCAGTTTGATGAAGTACACACATATGCACTAATAAGAAGAAGAAGAAGAATAAGCTAATAAGAAAAAGTAAAAAATACTATACAAATTGTTATCAAGTAATGAAGAATCACACTACAGTATTGTGCTCTAGATTCTTCAACAGTTCCTAAGGGGGATTAGTTATTATTTATTAATATTAGTACTATAATATTTCATAAGTAGGGTATCATGAATGTTGCCCTTTATCACTTAAAAGGATGAAGACCACCTAAAAGCTAGCGGCCCTTAAAATATAATTGTTATTTAAAAAAAAAATTAATAAGAAAATTAGTCATGCAACCTCCAACATTCATATCTTAAAGCCCCTTTCTAAGCAACCAATGACTATATAAAGGAACCTCATACATATTCCACTAATTATGAATTGAATGATGCAATAACAAGAACATTATCTGAAATTTTCGGCCCTAGAGGTGTTAGGGTTCGATATGCTTGCTGGTTTGTTTACATTGCAGGTCTAAGCAAAGGTTGCAAATTTGTTTTGAAATTGGTTCAGTTCTCTCGGCATTCCATTGACCATACATCTTAACTCTTGGCATCACTGAACTTTCATCAACGAAGAGGATTTAGTCCCCCTTTTAAAAGGTGCATAAGAGTTTGGAAGACAAATATGACGTAAATATCAGTAAGAAAATTCAGCCTAAATCACAAGGAAAAACCTTGGCTTCTAATCACAAAAAAGCTTGGCATGTTACAATAAAAATTTCAGTGTCTAGGTCTCTTTAAATACCTCACAGAAGTCCAAAGAAAGCCTTGTTACTGAACCTTTTGACATGAAAGACCGAAGTCTGTAATTCAGACTTAAAGGAACCTCAATTGGATAAATTCTTAATTGCAAACTCAAACAAGCGGAAGAATATTGAGGTACAAATCATCTAAAAGTACCATCTCTACACACATCCTCAGTGACATCATTTTCAGTGAAGCATGCCTTTTCAAGTCCCACACAGTGAGAAACTTGAGAGTCTTTTGATCTAAAGGTCCCAGGTAAGTAGATGTAGCATATACATTATTCTATTGTTTGTTTGATTAGGCTGTGAAAATTTCTAGATCTAACAATCTCAAGAATCCTACTGCGACCAACTGAATCTACTTCACCTAGATTGTAAATTACATTACAAACTTATTTAAGATTTCTCATGAAATATTGAAGCAAATTATTGAAGCAACCTACACCAAATTAAATATGATTCTGAAACATAGAAATTGAGCAAGGAAATACAAACACATAGGACACTGTTATTTTTGGACAAATGTCACCGGAAAAATCCAATGTGGGAAAACCGGTGCAATAGCTCTGAGGGTTTATTACTATTAAGCAATAGCAAAATCTGAATACATCGCTGAATAACTCATAGGGTTATTCAGTTACAGAGAGAGAAATACTAGCAGAAGCTTTGTGAGATTACTTCACACAATCACTAAGAAAAAGTCCTGGTTCATCCAGTCACTAGATGAGGTGCCCTTGGCAGGCCCTGCACTGCCTCTACGTTGTCCTAGCATCAACTCTCCTAGGCATTACGTCACCCAGCTGGGGAATCGATCTGCAGGACAGTGTCACTGCTCTCAACCTCCCAGTCTCACACCTTGACTTCCGGCTACTGAGACTAACTTTGCTGCTAGATATTCAACTTTCTCTCTCACCCTTTGCACCGCCTCTATGTGGCCCTGCATCAGCCTCTAAGTCTGGGCTATTGGATCACCCTCTTCCTCTTTCTATTGATGATTCTCCAACTGAGAAAATCTTTCTCTCTGGAAGCTATCCCTGCCCCTCAACTGCAATAAATCTCCTCAATCGAATTTTCCTCCTTAGAACTTCTCACTTCAGAAAATCGATTTCTTGATCTCCCTTGGTGTGTTTTCCAAATGACCCTCAAGCCCCTTCTTATATCTTCCTGTTGGACAACCAATGGCCTAGATTAACTCCTAATCAAAGACTCAGATTGTTTTGACTTGATCTCCATCTTTTTCTAAAGGTTACACCCACAATTAGATTAATACCCATTAATATTTTAATTTTCCTAAGTTTAGACTTAGGAACTCCATTAAAAATATTAATTATTTTAATAAAATCGTCTCTGGGTGAAATTTCCCAAAATGGTTTCTGGGTTCTTTGGAATGCATGTGCCCAAGCCTCCCTACAAAATTTGAGACCTAGAGCACATCCGATGCTACCCCAAATCAACATAGGCTAGTAGTTAGGACTGTATTAAGATTAAGGGTATTAATTAGGTAGTGTTGTGTTATGTTTGGGCTATTAGTTAGGAGTGTATCAAGTATAGTTAAGTACATTGGTTAAGTTAAGGGCTGCATTCAATAGTGTAGTGTTGTGTTGTGTTTAGGCTAGTATTTAGAACTGTGTCAAGTCAAGGTCTGTCACATTGATTAGGGTTTGTCATAGTTAGTTCTTGATTAAGATACTTGTGTAGTTTTCTTGGGGTTGCTATTAGTGTGTATAGTATTCTCTAGGTTTGTCATAGTTGACAGTCAGTCTAGTCTTAAATTGATTGTAAAGTTGTTGGACAAGTCAAGAAACATCATAAGGGCTAGTTGAGGTTAATACCAGTGCATATAGTCAATGTTGTGTCTGAAGTTCATAAAGAATGTTTGTATATAGTCTTGCATAGATTCTAGGTCTATGTCAAGGTTGGAAGTCCGGGTCTTGGTTAGTTTTCAATTGTGACAGCTGCTGCAACAAGTCAACAACAAAAGAGACAATCTCAAAACACAAGCACATTTCAGGTACGCATTGTAATCATTTAATTTTGTGCATTCATTATTATTACTTACATGTGTTTTACAGGCAGAGGTAAGTTGAAGGGTATTCTGTTTTACTTTTGGGATTGGGTCTCATTTGGGACTTTTGTATGCAAGTAGAAGAAGACTCAAGGACATCCAAGAAAACATCCATGAATTGAAGTGACAAATCCTCATCACTTGAAGGAAGCATTACAACAGAACAATTTTTGAAGACAAAACATCCATCTTGTCATATCATCAACAATTGTCCATGTATTGAGAAGCATTGCCAAGTTCAAGAGTCTAATCATTGTAACTGGGCCATTATCTCTAGTACAAGAGCCTATAGTTGCTAAAAAAGTTAGATTGCATAAGAGTTGTAAAAGGCATTATTGGGGAGAATCAATATTATTGTTAAACTCTGTCATGACAAGGGTTTAGGTCCTAGAGTTGTTGGTCAGTCAAGGAAAACTCATTGAAAAATATTAGTGTAACATGGATCATTGTCCCTAGTATGAGAGTCCACACTTTTATTTTATTTTTGTCTCTATAGGGTGGTAGGGTTGTGCTAGGCAGGTGAATGAAGTCACCTACAGGTTGGGGCCTGTAAACAGTTCAAGGTGGTAGGGTGGTGCTAGGGTGAGTTGTGGCTCACTTGGGTGTTGGGACACCCTTTCAGCTGACTGCTGATAAAACTAGGGCATTGGAACATCCTTCCAGTGGGTGCTGGAGAAGAATGTTTTTCTAAAATTCTAGGAATTTGTAACTTTCATTTCAGTTGGGCCTGAAGATTAAAGAATTTATTAGAAAAGTGTTCGGTGGTTTTTGACCTAGAGGAAGTTTTCCACCTGAAAATGTTGTGGCTATTATCTCTATCTTTTGCATTGGTGTTTACTGCTTTTACTGAATAATAATAATAACTGAAGATTAATTAATGCTCTGAAAAATATTAATAAATTGTGAATTGCTAAGAAATACTGATTCAGCCCCCTCCTCTCAGTATTTCCAACATATGGATGAAAAGAAGATTATAAAAGATAATTTATTTTTAAAATATTACTGGAATTTCTGTAAATCAACAATATTCATAATATCAGTAATCATTTTCAGCAAGTAAAAACAAAATGATGCATGATCATGATACCTATTACTAAATTCAGAAATCTTATTCAACATTGATTGCCTAATCAATCATATAATGATTAGCAAAACACTGAACATTAACCTGATCATTATTTTAAACAAATGATATTAACATTAAAAGGTTTTTCTATCTTGAGTCTTGAACCAAGCAAATATGTATACTGTTATATTACATTCAAAAATTGCTTAGTGGCATTTCCAAAAATAAATAGAGAGAGGCAGGTCCATAAGTCCTTGTAAAAAGATATATATTAAAATTGAAAAGGAGCAAGATATGGATGACAGTACCTGAGCTTCCTTTACATACAACGTACCAGTATATTAGTATAATTAATATAAAGAATAATATAATTGATTTTATCTATTTATTATAGATCTTAAATATTCATTAATACTAATCTCTTATCCTCATCATTGTTTCCAAAATTAAATCAATTAATTAAAAGAGTCTCGATAACCAAATTCTTTTCTCAAGTCAATACAATGGAAAACAAATGATTCAGTGGAAAAAACTCTATATCAAGTACCAGAATAAAAAAACTCACAGTATCCTGAGGAACTACAGCAAGGGACTTTCTCAGACTATGGAGCGTCACATCTCTTATATCTTGGCCATCTATCCTTACCTGCATCAGCAAACGTACAGGACACAGCATTAGCAATAATACTTGACAATCTCCAGGTCTCAATCTAGAAACTGTAGAAATATATTAATAGTCAAATGCCAAATCGATTAGTTAAGTCAAGAACCATATAATCTACCAAATAAACTACATACAATCAAAGGCTTAGGAGCATACAGTGCATAACCATCAATAGAAGAGTAAGAAGCTCCAATTTGTACATTAATCATAAATTTTCTAAGCTAATTTAATGTGACATAAACCACACTACTATTTTCTATTAATATAAGAAGGTTCAAAGATTAACTCCTACTTGTAAATCATGAATAATGTCTAAACCATATGATTGCTTTGTAATGACATAAACCACACATAATAATTCTACATATGAATCAAAGATGAAACAAGGAGAGAAACTAGGGATGAGGATCTCATAGGATCAAGTTGAATGATTCATGGAGATATTATTGAAGATAATTATGGAGATGGTTGAACTAGATATCTAACTACGGCATAGTTGTTATAGTCACCTATTGGGAGTTAGTGAACACATATATGAATGGAAAGACTCTCTTTCATCTATTTATATGAGAGGGAAGGGAAGCCATTAACACTGTTGATTTGGGGTAGCATCGGATGTGCTCTAGCCATGAAAATTGGTGGAGAGACTAAAGAGCATGAGATCTCCAAGACCCAGAAATCATTTTCGAAAATTCCATCTGGATGAAAAGTTATTAAAATAGTTAATATTTTTAATAAGGTCGTAGTCTAAACTTAGGAAAATAAAAATTTTAATGGCCATTAATAAAGATAAGGATGAGAAGCTTCTAAGATACGAAGATAAAGTCTATTTTAATCTTAGTCGTTGATTAGAGACTTAATCTCAGTCGTTGATTCATCAATATGAAAAGTACAAAAGAATGCTTGAGGGTCAGTTGGAAATACATTGAGGGAGACCAGAGATTTCGATTTTTGGAGTGGGGTTGCTAGGAAATTCAAACTAGAGGTCTAGATTGCAGCGTGAGATAGTGAGTACGGAACAAAGAGGCATGAACAGTACCAGAAGATCAGAGAGGCAGATGCAGAGGCAACAGGACTACACAGTCACTAGAGGGCCTGCGTGGGTGACGCAGAAAGGCCTAGTGCTGACGCAGAGAGGCAAGAGTTAACGCAAAGGATCTGGGAGATGTGTAGAGGCCATCAAGTTTGATGTTGAGTCTGGGGGAGGTATTGGAGAATTTATCTCTGTTGGGTAAGCCAGTTTGGCACCCAGTTGTTCTCAAGAATAGCTGATTAATAAAATACTCCTCTGCTGCACCGAGTTTCACGCATTGGGTTTTTCTGGGGACATTTGTCCAAAAATAACTATGTTGATGTGTTTGGTTTTTGTGCATGTATTCGTTTCTGTTCTATGGTGTGATATCTGCAGTGGAGTTTATTTTAATATTTACTGAAGCGATTTCGTAAATAACTTATTGAAAAATAAGTAGGAAAAATAAATCAGTTGCTGCAGTAATAGAATTTTCACAAATACTATTTGGGCCTTAGCCCTTAGAAGAAACCTACAATGAGCACTTGTAGGCTAACACAAGTGAGAGGCTACACTCTAAAGTTTATGTGTCATGCTCCAAGCTAATATCATTCACAACAATGGCTTCAATCTGATGTATCGACACAAAGCAAGTCCACATCCCTCTATCACAAACTCTATCATCCTCCTACGAAATGTACTCTACTGGGTTGTTGTTATAGAAAAATCTCGCACTTCTTGAGATAAGTCCAAAAGCTCAAGTGTGAGACCCTATGCATCTCAGAGGGGGCCATTGTCACCTCACCACACTCTTCTCGCTTTTGGCTAGCTCTCCTTTGGCTCAAGGGGGTTCTCCTTAGCATAGTGTAATGTCCCCATCCACTTAGAAGACAAAAGGGGATGATTCCGCTAGATTAATTAAGTTCTTGCAGGCTAGGACGAGAAAATTAATTAAGGAAACACAATTCGCTTAGGAGGAAACCTTATAAAAGCAAAAAGAGAGTAAAGGGTACATGGGTCCTTGGTTAATGCAAAGTCACTTTTAAATTAAAAACTGAGAAAACCCACTAAAGTGACTTTATTAAAATAAAAAGGTAAATGGTGGTAGAAGAGTCAAGTGAGTTATAAAAAATGGAAATGAAGAGTCTCTCCTCATTCTTGCATTTGCTCACTTGAAAAATAGAACTTAGGAGAACTCTTGACAAAGAGACTAGGGCTATGAAATCGGATTCGTCCAAAACAAGCCACGTGTCCAAATCCCACGAATCCGACACGATTCGATGGGAATTCGAATCCTAAAATGGGACACCAAGTGTCCTAACAGGACACCATCGAATCCCGGTCGTGTCCAATTAGGACACATCGTGTCCCGATTTTGAGATTTGAATCCCAAAAAGGTGAGAGTTTATGAGATTTATGAGGGAGGGTTTATGAGGTTTGTGAGGATTTATGCAGATATTTGAATTTTGTATGTACTATAGTCTATGCATGCTATAATGTTACTAACTTACTTTGTAAATAGTAAAACTAACATCTATATGAAGATCTATGTTTGAAATCAATGAATTTGTATCATTAATGAGAATTTGTGTAAGAAATATCTAATTTTTAATATATATATATATATTTAATAAAATAATATATAACAAATCCTATGTGCCCTGTTACAGGGGGTCAACGTGTCCAAATCCGACACTCGAATCCTCGTATCCCGGTGTTAGGTGACTTAGGACTAGGGTTTTTAAAAACCCTCATTCTGGTTGCTAGTATCAATGTTGAAACTATACACCCTAAATAGTATTGGAGCGAAATCACTCAGATTTTGACATTGGACTTCATTGTTGATGAAGACAAAAGCATTGGCTTAGGTGTAGAAGATTTAAAGGTGTTATAAATTAATTTTAAATTATGACATTAGGTATTCTATAAATCTCCTTACAGGCTGAGTTCTACCACAAACCAGAGGACCGAGTTGCATAATTCCAAGGGCGGCCAAGTTCTGTTTCAAAAGGGTCAATTTTTACTTGCAAAGAAGGGTTGAGTCTAATCTTTTAGGGGGCCAAGTTTCACCAGTTAAATGGAAGTTGACAACCTCTTCCTTGGCCGAGTTAACTGACATAATTAGCTTGTTAGTGGAGAGTCTCATTTTTGTTGGTCGTGTTCATTATCAAGGGGTATCTTTGTTCGTGGGTGAGCTAAGAACTAATAAAAAGGGAAAGTTTGCTAAGGAGTTGAGCTGGTATTTTGAAAGAGGCAAGCCTCTTCTTTGGTAGCCATTCGAACTGTCAAAGGGTGGCATGTTGAAAATAGCAACAAGAAATGCTATAAATAGCATTGCTTTAGATAGCATTTTAGGTACCAGTGTTGAAAATAGCAACAAGGAATGCGAAAAATAAAAATGCTATAAATAGCATTTCAGGATATATTCCAATTTTGATTTGTCCTTGAATCAAAATTGAGAATTAAAATTCGAATTTAGTCTCACCAGTAGTTTGGAAAATAATTAGTTAATTCATCTTGAGTTAATTAGTTGGAGAAATTCAAACATGAAGTCTTTGTGAAGACATGCAACAGCATCCCTTTGATTGAGGAAGTTATCCCTTAATTAAGGAGATAAGGATGAGTTGTATTTGAGCTGTAATTAGTTAGCTCAGTTAGCTGAGTTAAGTCCAGTTAAATTAGTTCCAAACAGTTGGAGGAACTAATTGTGAGTTTAGTCAGTTAATGCATGCATGCATGCAACTAGTGTTCTCTAAACAACTGAACATTCTCTCATAAATAACTCATGCATGTCAGTTTAGACAAAGACTCAGTTGAGATTAAAGATAGGGGCATTGTACTATCAATTGGAGGAATTTTCCTATAAAGGAAACTCATCCATGCAGAAGAAATTAACTCCCTCAGGACTGCGCAATTATTTTAGAGGTCAGTGTTGTGTGTGAGGTGAGAATCACACATGTTGCAGCTGGAGGACCTAGGAGAGATTGCGCAAGGAAATAGGAGGCTTGGAGGACTGAAGGAAGGCATATGTGTTGTCTATTTTGTCTATGAGCAACAGTGAGGAATTGTACCTAGATCTGGATAGCTTGAGAGCTAAAGCTTTGTGTAATTGTCAATTTTAGGTATGTTCTATGCTTAGAACAATTTATTTCAATTTTCACAGTTAGCTCAATATCTTTTCCAGATTAGCAATCACATCAGCATTAAAGTAAACTGCAAATATAACATAAACATAAATCGCAGAAGACAAGCCAAGTCAAAAGGACATAAGATGTGGTGCTAGCCAGGGGCAAACCCTGATGTGGGGAAACCCTTGATCAATTCTTCTTATATGTTCTTCAATAGTTCAGCAGAGAAAGAGAGATAGTACGTTTACAACAGAAGTCAACAATTTGACTTATCTAGATAAGAGCATAGATCATCTCTAAGAAGATGATACATGAGATCAGTTGAAGACATGTTGCTTCAATTGATTCCCCAAGGTGAGTCCTTCACCTATCGTTGTGCTACATTTCATCATCATGCTACACCTCACCGTGCTGCACCATGTTGCACCCATCATCACTATGTTGCATCTCATCATGCTTCATTAATCATGACTGTACCCATCATTGTACTACATTATGTGCCATTGTTGCACCATGTTGCCATACTGCCCTATGTGTTGGCTGCATCTTTCTTGCTTATTGTAATTTGTCCCTAGCATGCTTGTTGTCCTTTGGATGCTAGCTATCCCTTGCATGCTAGCTGTAACATTGCATGTTTGGTGTATTTACTGCTAAGTACCATACAACTGTCCCAACGTTAGTTAGTTGTCCCTTGCATGCTGCTCTCCTTCGAAGACAAATGCTCAGGTTGTTCCGATAGTTTCGGCAATTTCGATTGTTCCCAGCAATTCCGACAGTTCCGACAATTACGACTACTCCCAGCAGTTCTAGCTGTTCCGGTTGTTCTCGGTAGTACCAGCTATTCCCGACAGTTCCGGCAATTCCGACTATTCCCGGCAGTTCCGGCAATTCTGGCTATTCCCGGTAGTTTTGGCAGTTCCGTCTTTTCCCAACAGTTCCAGCAGTTCCCAGCAATTCCGGCTATTCCCAGCAGTTCCGACAGTTCCAGCAGTTCCGGCAATTCCAACTATTCCCGACAATTCTGGCATTTCTGGCAATTCCAACAATTCTGGCTATTCTCGGCAGTTCCGGTAGTTCTAGCTTTTCCCGGCAGTTCCGGCTTTTTCCGGCAGTTCCAGCTTTTCCAGCTATTCTCTACAGTTCCAGCTATTCCCAACAATTCTCGGCTTTTCCGGCTATTCCCAATAGTTTCGGTAATTCCAACTATTCCCGGCAGTTCCCAGCAATTCTGGCTCTTCCCAGCAATTCCGACAGTTCTCGGCAGTTCCGGCTTTTCTGACTATTCCTTAGGATCTCTCCTCCTGCTAAAACCCAAAGACAAGTAGAGAGGAAGAGATCCCAAGTGTGTTGAAATTACTTGAAGGCCGCCTCTATTTATACTAAAATGTTGAGCACAAGTGGGGTTTATTTGGTTGCTGGCCGACCTTGACAAATTGTCCCATAACACAAATAAATTCATATCTCCATCAATACTTACTGCAATCGGATGATCTTTAGAGCAATCCTACACCTCGATGACAGGGATCCAAGAAAAATATAAGCTTCCATTAATAAGATGACCCACGTGGAGTTTGGCCCTAGTTGTCAATTTTAACACTCCCTCTCAACTAGGGAGAACTCCATCCGTTGGTCCATATGTCCGACTGTACTATCTCTGCCATCAGTGCCCTGCACTGCTGAGCTCTGCTTTGCTGAACCATGAAGAAGAAGAATTCATCGAGAATGTCTCATACCATTCTCTACTGACCTGAAGTTAGTTTCATCTGAAGAGAGTGTGTCACATCACTCTTACTGACCCGAAGTCAGTTTTATTGGTCCCATATCAATATCACAAGAGAGTGTCTCAAACCACTCATACTAATCCCAGATTAGTTTCATTGATCCCAAATCAATGGAGGTCATCCTAGCATAGGGAGTACAGTGGATACAATGATGCATCCATCAATAGTACTACTATGGTCTTGTTGTGACCACAAACACCACCCTATTAAAACCTACTCTAGTGAGAAATTTGAATGGACCCCCTATGACGTTTGACCTTTTGTTTCTAATTGGAGTGTTACATGGAATTATGTCTTCTAAGCTAAATGATCAAGGCCCCCCTAATAAACCTCTGCAGCAGGAATCATTTGTAACCTGATCTAGCCTCTCATTCATATCTTTCATCAGGACTTATTCAATCCTCATTAACCTTCTATCGCATCCTTATTTCTATAGCAATGCTTTAGAAATAGAAACACTCCACATGCACGTAAATCTTACATTTTCCGCCTTGCCTCGGTCTTCACACATTTTGCATGCTTTTATCACTTATGGCAATCACTAGACGGCTCATTACATACCATATCACATGTTGCATTGATCAAGGGCAAAGGCCTATCTCTCATGAATAATTGCGATGCGATCAAGTCTCTGGTCACATCGGATATCGCAATCGGCACTTTCAACCCGCGCATTGGCCCAAGCTTCAACGTTCCACAATACCACAGACCCGCCAATATTATTAATCATAGCACATATATTTTTCAAGCATGCACCCCAATCGCAAATCGCGATCGGCGGAACCCAAGGCCCATACTCAAGGAGTTCCGTGATATGGCGGACCCGCCGATATTATTAAGCACAACATATATGTTTTTTCGGGTCTGGAGCCCATCGCATATCGCAATCGGCAGAGTCCAGGGCTTATACATAAGGCGCACCACCATATACCAGACTCGTCGGGACTATTAAATGTGACATATATATTTTTCAGATCTGACCTGTCGCTACTCACAATCGCCAGTCGGCGAAAGTGAAGCCCATGCAATATGCGAAGGGGCGATGAGCGGACCCGGCGATAATTAGACGCCTGGGTGCATAATATTTGAAGTTCGGCCTTATGGTCTAACCGCGGGTTTTCCTGTGTTTTCCCATGTATTTCGATAAAGTGTTGTGGTTCGGGTTTTCAAAGGAAAATCTCATATGGCGGATCCGATGGGATTATTAACTGCAGCATATATATATTTCGGGTCCGCTTCCCCAATCGCAAATCGCAGTCGACAAAGTCCAGCGCATATACATAAGATGCAATACCATATGGTGGACCCAGCGATAATCATACGCCCGGGTGCATAATATTTGAAGTCCGACCTTATGGCTCGACCACAGGTTTTCCTGTTTTTTCTTGTGTATTCAATCAAATGTTGTGGTCCGGGTTTTCAAAGGAAAATCCGATAGGGGTGATGTTGCATGTGATTGCCCATTGCAATGTGCGATTGTGACTCGATCGCAACACAACCTTGGCTGAACTAGGGGTTGATTCGTTCACACTCACTCCTTTTGATTTCATTACGCCTTATCATTTTATAAAGTTTTAATGATCACAAGAGTTGTTCTTAGGCGTTTCTACTATATGTTTCATAATCATAAAGCTAATGTTAATTATCTCTGCAGGCGAGGAGTAAAAGACGCATGAGCGGATCCGAAAAGTCCATATATGCGAGTGTGTTATGTTTAAAGATCTAGCCTTAGGCATTCTCGGTCGGGTTTCCACGCATTGCTTGTGTGTTCCGAAAATGAAGTTGCCCGAGTTTCATCATGAAGAGATGACATGCAGTCATTCTCCTTTTCATCAGCATCTATTCATTTCCCCAAGAAATGAAGCGCAACAGGAGTTATGCCTTTTACATATCAGCGGTTACACCGATTATTCTGCGTCTATATATTCTGATTTGTATATTGAAAAGAAAAGGGGAGGTGAAAAGTTAATGGAAAACCGAGGGTCATTTCCTTCTGTATAAGTATTACCTCCGGAAATGAGGGGAGGACTTTTTTTTGGAGAGAATAGCTTTTGATTTATTGTGCTAATAAAGAAGGCTATTTGGTCGAGAAAGAGCCCTTTTTCAAATTCATTTGCCTCTTTTTTCATGTGTTTAGAATCAAGATGTTGTTGCTAGCATAAAAATAAATGTGATTTGTTTTGTACATATTCATAACAGACAATTCGTGACTAGTCTTGGTTATTCAAATATAATTTGTTACCGTGGTTAATTCATGAGCGATTGCTGATTCGTGACCTTGTTAAACATCAGTTGCAAGTTTTATTTGTATGGAAAGGAATGTCTATTCCTGTATAAGTATTAAGTAATTAGATTGCAATTAAGATTTAATAGAGCCTTGTTCATCTGTGAACCAGTAGTTGATTCATTAGGACTTGGAATCTATATATGATGTTTAACCTCCTTTTTTTATGCTCCTGCAAGATAGATTAGAATAGTTAGGACTAGCATAGCAAGTTAGAATTAGTGTAGATAAGATTTGAAACATATAGGTTAGCTATTTCTTTTGTTGATTTAATTGAAGTCTTCCTCCAAGAAGCAATCTTTCAACATCTATAAAAGTTTACGGGATCCTTTAAAACCCATTGGAACTAGCCACTTCAAACGAAAGCAGATCTAAATGGGGTCTGCAATCAGGTTAGTTCTCCTTGTTGGCATAGCGAAAATTTGCCATGTCAACAGGTCCCTAATGCCATTTCCCTGCTCATTGATTAGATGAGAGGTACTTCCCATGAGTCCCATACTGCATGGGTAGGATGCCTCGACAGGAGAACTAATCATCCTATCCATAGGAGAACGAATCATCCTGCCCCACAGTCGCCACGGGACAACTAATCATCCCGACCCACAAGAGAACTAATCATCCTGTTCCATAGTTTCCATGGGAGAACTAATCATCCTGTTCCATAGTTTCCATGGGAGAACTAATCATCCCAGCCCACAGGAGAACGAATCATCCTGTTCCACAGTTGCCACGGGAGAACTAATTATCCCGGTCCATAGGAGAACTAATCATCCTATTCCACAGTTGCCACGGGAGAACTAATCATCCCGGCCCACAGGAGAACTAAACATCGTGTTCCATAGTTTCCACGGGAGAACTAATCATCCCGGCCCACAAGAGAACTAACCATCTCGTTCCATAGTTGCCACGGGAGATCACAGGGGAAGGTTGAACCTGTCATCTTGTACATAGCGCACCACTAGGGGAGGGTGAGTCGCCCTATGGTTGTATGTTGCTCCAGTAAGTACCCCAAGCCACCTAGAGCTCTCAGAGCTCAATGCATGCAACATGCAGGACCCTTATAAGACGGTTTCTCAACGACTCCAAGTCGTTCAGAAAAGTCTCAGATTTGACCTTTCCCTGGGGCTTTGACAAAATGTCTGCGACCTGTACATCAGTCTCAATGCAATGGAGCCTCCTCACTCATAGACTTACCATATCCCAGATAAGGCAGTATCTGATGTCTATCTGCTGGAGCAATCATCAAATACGGGATTCCTCAATAATCGAATCCCCCCTCTAGTTGTCACAGAGAATCACAATGGTATTCATCATGTGTACAAACAACTCACTTAAGAGCTTCTGCAACCATGTAGCTTCACACGAGATCCTACTCGTAGCTATGTATTCAGTCTCGATGGTGCTTATAGCAACCAACTTCTGCTTCCTACTCATCCATGATAACGAAGCAAAATCCAAAGAGAACCAGCATTGAGAAGTGCTCTAGTGATCCTCCACACTGCTTGCCCAGTCAACATTCGAATAATTATGCAGTTTCATATTTCCGGCAGTGTCTCTCAATCCATGAGAGATTGTGCCCCGAAGATATCTTAGAAGATTCTTGGCACCAATCCGGTGAGGCTCAGCCAAATATGAGCTCACCATGCTAACTACAAAACATATGTCCGGACAGAAGTTCACCAAGAACATCAATGCGAATGAGTTTATGAAATTCAGAGGCATTTCCCAAATCTGGTCCAACATCACTACCATATAACTTCTGAAAGTTAAGATCCTCGAGGTAGTCACAGGCTTGCAGTTTATCATTCCACATCCAAAATCCAACTCCCTCTTCTACAAATGAGAGGGTCTGCACCTGTCAGAAATAGGTCGTCCTCATAAGGTGCTCGTATGAGAGGTCTATCATCCACAACCTTCAAACAATGGTTTGGATTGGCTTCACTCTTAGTGAATCTCAACTTCATCTGACAGCTATCAATCCTCTCATACTACGCCTGAGGAGTTTTGCTTCAAGCCATAGAGGGCTTTCATCCACCTGCATACGTGAGATTCTTGATCATCAATCTCAAACCCCTCAGGTTGTTCCAAACCTATGGACCTGCTACATGAGGGGAATGGTCCCCTTGTCAGATTTTCTTCGGTACATCTCAGACATGTACTCTCATGCTCTTTTTGAATTCAAACATCCTTGTCACCATCTCACTCACAAACCTCTGGTGCTATGTGTCAATGGACATTGTCCCCAATGGACTTCCTGCAACTTCATACAACCCTGAACTCAAAAACATCTTTGAAAATTCTATTTTCAAACATGTACCTTTCCATCAATGAGTGCCACCTCGTAACCTTTGACTTTCATTGCTAAAATGGACACCAGGTTCTTGTTGCGATCAGGTACATAAAAGGGATTCTGTAAATAAATCGAGTTACCCTCATTCAATTGAGGGGTAACATTCCCTACACCCTTTTCGGGATAGGTAGCATCGACTCCAAGTATAATCCCACGATTGTTTCCATCTCTACCAAATTAGAGAGTGCACCCTTCTATCGATGAAGTGCCTTGAAGCACTACCATCAATAAGCCAGATTCCCAAACTATCTGAAGGAGAGGGCCAATACAAGATAACACTTCTTTATCTTATCAGAATCAACATATGATTCTTCATACTTGGGGTTCCTTGCTTTCTCTGAAGAGTAGGTCATTTCCTTGATGACTTGCATTACCTGCCATTCCTCTGATCATTGAAGATGTCCCTGGAATGATTGTTATCATCATCAAGTGGTGCGTCCCTACCTCAAACACTCCTTCGCATAATGGCCGAACTTATTACAACCAAGGCATCTACCTTTCCTTCCACCCTTAGATCCGGACTTCCCATGGAAGTGATCTTTATGTAGGCCATCAGAAACTTCTACTACGCCATTCTGATAATATTCTTTGCTTTGACTTCACCCTTGGTGAATTTGAAGAGGGATGAGGAATCCATTGATCCTTTTATCTTTTCCCAACTGTCTTTGGTGATTGCTCTTTCACTCTTGCTTGGGCATTGCCTTCACATTAGCTCTGATACCATGTTAATTTTAGGTATGTTTTATGCTTGGAGCAATTTATTCCAATTTTCACAATTAGCTCAATATCTTTTCCAGATTAGCAATCACATCAGTATTAAAGTAAACTGCAGATAGAACATAAACATAAATCACAGAAGACAAGCCAAGACAATAGGGCACAAGATGTGGCGCTAGCCAGGGACAAACCCCAATGTGGGGAAACCCTTGATCAATTCTTCTTATATGTTTTTCAATAGTTCAGCATAGAGAGAGAGAGATAGTACGTTTACAACAGAAGTTAACACTTTGACTTATCTAGCTAAGAGCATAGATCATCTTTAAGAAGATGATACATGAGATCAGTTGAAGACATGCTACTTCAACTGATTCTCCAAGGTGACTCCTTCACCTATTGTTGTGTTACATTTCAACATCATGCTACACCTCACCGTGCTGCACCATACTACACCCATCATCACTACGCTGCATATCATCATGCTTCATTAATCATGATTGTACCCATCATTGTACTGCATTATGTGCCATCGTTGCACCATGCTGCCATATTGCCCTATGTGTTGGCTGCATCTTGCTTGCTTGTTGTCCCTAGCATGCTTGTTGTCCTTTGCATGCTAGCTATCCCTTGCATGCTAGCTGTAACATTGCATGTTTGGTGTATTTGTTGCTAAGTACCATACAATTGTCTCAATGTTAGTTAGTTGTCCCTTGCATGTTGCTCTCCTTCGGAGACAGATGCTCAGGTAGTTCCAGCAATTTCAGCAATTTTGGTTGTTCCCGACAGTTCCAGCAGTTTCCAGAAGTTCCGTCTTCTGCCCTCTGCTTCAAGTTTCCCGGCTGTTCCGGCTATTCCCGACAGTTCTGGCAATTTCGGAAGTTCCGGTAGTTTCGACAATTCTGGTTATTCCTGGTAGTTCTGCAATTCCGACTTTTTGCGGCAGTTTCGACAGTTCCCAGCAATTTCGGCTATTCCCAGCAGTTCCGACAGTTCCCAACAATTCCGGCAATTCCAACAATTCTGACTATTCCTAGCAGTTCCGACATTTCCAACAATTCTGGCAATTCCTGCTATTCCCGACAATTTCAGCAGTTCCAGCTTTTCCCGACAGTTCCGACTTTTCCCGACAATTCCGGCTATTCCCGGCTTTTTCCAGCTATTTCCGATAGTTTCGGCAGTTCCCGTAATTCTAGCTATTCCCAGGAGTTCTCAGCAATTCCGGCTATTCTCGGCAATTCTAGCAGTTCTCGGCAGTTTCGGCTTTTCCGGCTATTCCTTCGAATCTCTCCTCCTATTAGAACCCAAAGGCAAGTAGAGAGGAAGAGATCCCAAGTTTGTTGAAATGACTTGAAGGCCACCTCTATTTATACTAGAACGTTGAGCACAAGTGGGGTTTATTTGGTTGCTGGCCAACCTTGACGAATTGTCCCATAACACAAATAAATTCATATCTCCATTAATACTTATCGAAATCGGATGATCTTTAGATCAATCCTACACCTCGATGAGAGGGATTCAAGAAAAATATCAGCTTCCATTAATAAGATGACCCACATGGAGTTTGGCCCTAGTTGCCAATTTTAACAGTGATCCTGAGATATTTCTACTTGTATGATAATACAGATAGCGGGGTTTTTAGTTGAGGCTTTCCCCAGAGTATTCTTCCGTGTTTCATGTGTGATTGACTCTTCTTCTTTGTTATATGTGTTCTTTTTGATCTTGCTCAAATCAATTAAGCTTCCACAAGTTTGATAGTAGAAGTAGATTGAGTATTTTGCTTCAGTACATTGCATTATGAGGTGATCTATAGTGAAAATTTCTACATGGTATCAATGCTAGCTGATCTATAGAGAAATTTCTACATAGCATTTCCATCCCGTAGAGAACATGTTGACGACTGAAGGAGTTCACTGTTACCAGACTATTTTATCTCTGTGGGATGAGGTTCCAGACTTATATTCTGGGTGCCATCCTACAACCAAACATTTTGTCTTTGTTTGCTGATATTTATTGTTATATTTCCTTTAATGGTGTTGTAGCATGCTGTTAAATTATGCAGCTAGGGTTAATTCCACTTTGGATAGCTCATTTAATGAAGATAATTGTTGCATTAAATTCCTCTCTTCGAGAGGACACAAATCGACCTAAAGATCACCCATTTTGGACAAGCAAAAGTTGGAATTTTAATTTATTCTCTCTCATGTAAAATTGTTAAGGTCAGCCTCACATTTATGTAGGTTCAAGATGCGCATTCGACTTTTCTTTTCACCCGCTCGGATTGGTATAAATACAAGAGACACCACACCTCATTTGGAGCACCAATCAACTCAAAATATCCCCTCTCCCCTCCTTTTATTGGTTTGTACAACTCAGAATTGGAAGGACTTCTCTCACACGTGCGAAGGACAAAAGACACCTTTGACTCGGCCAAAGTGCAGGGTTGTATCATGGCATTGACCTGCGTTAACTTGGGCACATTTGACATGCTTTGACTGCGTTTTCTTCGGGATTGTTTCTGTTTCAAGAGGCTGCATTGGAGGGCATAGAACCCAAGGAAATCTCGGCACTTTGACTGTAGACTTATCTCAAAAATTTGACCGCAGACTTCACCTCTGCATTGACCAAGTTCAACAGTTCAGATTGGCACTGTTTTGACATATTTTTGACCTGCTAAGGATGCTGAATTGAAAGCCCTTTGACCGAGCTGCTGGATGACAATTTGGACCCTTGACCATTAACTGTTTAAGGTTGACTTTAATGTTGTTGACTACTGTTGACTGAATCAGATTACAAAAGGTTCAAATTTGACCATTGCTGGCTACATCTCTTTACTTTGTCTTTGCTTTGGATAATAATTTGAAATTGAATATTGACATTGGATGTTGGATGTTGGCTAAGTCAAAGTTTGACTTTGACTCTTGGATGATGTACTCTTTTTGCTGAACATTTGAAGACAATCTCATAAGAAGAAGATTTGCGAGGGTTTTCCCCACAGTGGGTTTTGTCTTGGTCTTTGACAAAATTTGTCTCTTGTCTCTCAGCTGTCTTTCTATGTACATTTGTTTATTTGTTCTATCTACTATTGCTCTACTATCATTGAAAAATTAAAGAAGTGAAATTGAGAAATTGAGTGCTATTAAATACTGCCGAAGTAATAGTTGCAACATAGAACAAGTGACGAAAAATTAACATAGTTTTAGACTTGAGGTGAAGACAAGCCCAAGAGACATAAAGAAAGGGCATTCATCTCTAAAGAAGCTGATTGAAAAAGGGAAAATCATTTTGTAAAAAAATGTCTTCCTCTTTCTTCATGAAGCATGAAAAGTTGGGCGATTCATCCAACTTTGCTGCATGGAAAGACAGGTTGGAGATCATAGCTGACAACAATGATGTGTTGGACTTCATTCAAGGAAGAGTACTTGAGCCTCCAGAAAATGCTTCCGCTGCTGTCAAAAACAAGCATAAGAAAGGTGAGTTAAAGGCAAAGGAAATTATTGCTGGTGGTTTACAAGATAATCTACTTGCTTATGTTGGAAATTTGAGAAGGTCCAAGGACATGTATAACAAGATTGTTGGCATGTATGAAGTCAAGAATTTGAATGAAATCGTCTATTTGAAAGATCAACTCAAACACGTGAAGATGAACAAAGGAGAATCCATGCAATCACACGTAATGAGGATATCTCGTATTAGAGATAAATTGCTAAGAGTTGGGGAAATCACACCTGACAGAGAATTGGTGATTGTAACTCTTAGAGGCCTTCCTTCCATTTGGGAAACTTTCATTACTACTATAAGCAACAACAACAACATCCCGACATTCGATGACCTTGTTGGAAAACTCACTCAAGAAGAATCAAGGAAGATATCAAGAGGAAGAATTCAAGGATCAAACAAAGGAGAGCCCTCTACCTACGTAGCTCAAGGAAAGAAGAAGAATGCAAAGAAAGGGTAGGGAAAGCCATCCAAATCAAGAAATCCTCCTCAATCCAATCAAGATTCCAAGGAATCAAGAAGATGAAATAGAGATGTTGAGTGTTACAATTTTCATCGAAAGGGTTACTATGCTCGAGATTGTCCTGAGAAGAAAGATGCTCCAAGAAGGAATTCTTCAAGGTCCTATAACAATAATCATGGTTTCAACAACAATAGGTCATATGAAAGAAGAGATGATAGAAGAAGGAATGAAAGAAGAAGAGGCTCCCCTGATGATCGTGATGATAACTATCATCCTCTGAAAAGGCCAAGAAATTCCAGGTATGAAGGCAATGTTACTAAACAATCTGAATATATTCTTATTTCCACATTAGCTAGTTCATCTCCTCCAGACTCTTAGGATAGTTGGCTAGTTGATACGGGGCTTCTCATCACTTTTTTGGATACAAGGGGGTTCTCTCTAATCTGGCAAAGGGAGACAAATCTGAACATTATCCTTGGTTACAATACCACTCATCCTGTAAAGGGCTTTGGTTTTGTCAAATTTCACTTGAACTCTAGGGAATCTGTTTTGCTTCATGATGTATTATATGTGTCGGGATCGAAGAAGAATTTGGTTTCGATATCTACCTTGGAGGATAAAGGAATGAAGGTTCCATTTGTTAAAGGAAAAGTACTTACTTGACTTCCTAAATCCTACATGAGAAATGGCTTCACCTTGGGAACTAGGTTTGAAGGACTCTATAGAGTCACCAGAAGACCCCATCTAGCCATGGTCCATAATGCAAATCTTCAAAGCGAGTTATGGCACTGAAGGCTAGTCCATCTACACTATGATGCACTTCCAAAGTTGAAGAAGTTGGTCTTTGGGATTCTCGGTGTTCAAGCTCGACACGATGGAGTATGCCCTAGATGTGCAAGTGTAAAGAAGACAAGGGGACCATTGCCCTCTAGCAAAAACAAGACGAAAGAAATCCTTCATCTCATTCATTCTGATATATGTGGTCCAATGCCCGTGCATTCACTTGAAGGTCATCTTTATTACATAACCTTCATTGATGATTTCTCAAGGAAGACGTGGATCTACTATTTGAAGCATAAGGATGAGGCATACGAAATATTCAAGGCTTTGACGGAAAATCATACAGGGAAGAAAATGAAAATCTTTAGGTCTAACAACGATGGGGAATACATCTCAAATGAATTCATAGACTTTCACAAGAAGGAAGTAATCAAGGAGACCATTGTGCCTTACACTCTCGAACAAAATGGAGTGGTTAAGAGAAAGAACAAGTCGATTGTGGAAGTTGCCCAAGCTATGCTCCATGATCAAAAGCTGCCAAAGTTCCTCTGGGCCATGGTTGTGGGGGAGCGCCCCCCCTCACGTCCCCACTCCCAATTCGCGCTCTCGATGTGAGCTATTCAGGATCTAGTCGAGAGTGCACTCCCAAAATCGTTCCCAACAAAAAAAACTCTCCCTGGTTTTTCGGGAGCGTTTAGGGAAGCGGTCGGGAGATTTCGCTCCTTGACCACTCCCGTACGCTCCGGGAGTGTTTTTTCAAAGGAGGGAGCAGTCGGGAGCGACTGCTCCCCCCTCTGAAGAAATGCTCTAGTCCACCGGCACTAAAAAAAGGGGTTGCCTGGTCAAGAGGGAGGGCGACGGTCAGCAACAGAGAGGAGAGAGGAAAGGGAGGGAAAGGGTTGGGGACAAAAGATAAATAGACCCTCCCCCTCCCATTATTCACTTCATCCATTGACAGCAAGAGGAGAAAGAGAGTTTGGAGCTTGGAGAGAGGAGCTTCAGGAGCTTGCAAGGGGATATTGGAGCTTGGGATTCAAGGCCAAAGAGGTAGGGTCTACACTCTAATCTAGCATTTTTTTTATGTTCATTGTTAAATAAATATTTTTTTTTTTCTCTATTTCCCATTCCCATTCCTCCATTTTTTTATAGACTCAAAACTTCAAAGTTCAAACGTCATGGTTATATGGCCACCATAACTTTTAAATCTGCTACAAGGTAAGAAAAAATGTTTAGTCTTTTTGCAACATTGACATCTACAAAGTTTTGCATACTCCCCAAGTCTATTAGAATGATAACGTTTTGCTTCTTGATGTGACCTTTAAGCTTTAATGTCTATGGCTCAGCTATCCTTGTGATGGTTGCCAAAGAAATTCGTGGCATATCCTCTTCCGATTCTCGACTAGGGTTTGCATTTTCTTCATTGTTCTCTTCATCAGAGTTGTCTTCTGAAGATTCTTCTTCTTGTTTGGCTTCGCAGTTGTTCAATTTTTGCGTTGCTCATTTGTGCCTTACGTAATACTTGTCTCCGCATTTCCAACATTTTCCATCCCTTTTCCTTTCAACACTAGATTGTTGTTTTCCGCCATTTCGCATTGGTGGTGGAACGAACTTCCTAGTGTTCTCTGATGATGTTTTACCTGACTTCCCCTTGGAGTAACTGTTAGTTCTCTCGTTACTGGCATATGGTGCCTTGTGGAGTTTATATTTTCACTCTATAATTATGGCTACGTGTCTGGCATCCTCAATGGTTTTGGGTTTATGTAATTTTAATTCTTCGCGAATGTAATCTTTAAGGCCACAACGATACATTTTTAACAACTCTTCATCTGAAAACCCTCTCTGCCTTACTGCTAATACTTCCCATTCATGAGTGTATTCACTCACTAATCCTTTTTGTTTCAGGTGAACGAATCTCTCGTAGACATCATCCTCCTCCTCATCATGAAACCTTTTTAGTTGAGCATTTTTAAAGTTTTTCCAATTGAACGAGCAACCTGTACATTTAGACTGCCACCATAGAAGCCAGTCATATGCTTATGCTTCTAGGTAGTTGGATGCAGTCATGACCCTTTCTTGTTCGACTTGTGGATGGTTCGCTAAAAAACAACGTCCATCTTATTTACCCATACGACGATGCCTTTATAGTCCTTACCATCATACTTAGGTAATTCATTTTTTATTTTAAGATGGTTCCTTTTGGAGGATTTGGTACAGTATTGGCTTCCTTCAAACTGCATTTGCGGAATTCACAACTTTTCATGCATCCAAAACTCATTATCTGGAGAATTTTCTCCTTCAAGGTTCAGTGACTTTGCATGGCTGAGGGTGGATTGGCTCCTTTATTAGACTAGCTCACTATGTCTTTTATGGCTTGGATGTTTTGTGCCATGTCGTTTTGAGTCTTCCCAAAATTGTCTTGCTTCCTTTCGACATCATTAAGGCATTTCCTTAGCTTCTTAAGTTCTTGAATTTTTTTTGAATTATCATCATGACCCATTTTGTTCTTTTTCTTCGTAGTGGACCCAATTTTTAATAATAATAATAATTTTTTTAATTAAATAACTTATTTTTTAATTAATTTAATTATATATATTATATAATTTTAATTTATATTATTATAGATTTATAAATTATATAACTTATATAACTAAATCTACCACTGTATGAATGATTAACATATGGTTGACTTTAACTAAATTCAACCCACAGTATGATTGGTTAATCCTTAAACATTACAACGTATGGTCGTTTGACAGTAAATACTTTGCACGGTAGCAAATACAGAACCGCAATCGTTCCTTTGACCCAGATGTCGTACAACGTACAAAACCACAGATTTGGTGTGGACGCAACGAAGATGTGGAGGAGCGTGGTGTGGTGTGGACGCAATGAGGATGTGGAGGATGCAACGTGTGGAGTGGTGGATGTAGCGGGGATGTGGTGTGGAGGAACAATAAGGGTTTCGATGGTAGTGGAGGACCCACAGGGCCGGCGGCCACCAGGGAGGTGTGGTGTTGGCCAGCCAGGGGCAGCTTTGATACCACTACTGCACAAGTTTTCTGTAGGCTTTGTTCTTGGATGCCAGTAAACTTGAAACATAATAAGACTTATGCAAATATTAAATGTTTTATTACGAATATCAATGGATGATTTACATGGTTGTCGAAGTGCTCCTTTAATAGGAGTTGACTGGCCACGAACCTCATAAGACACGTCCCTTGGGAATGGTGTCCATTCATTTACTAAGTATTCAATCATTCATTCAATTTATTTAATGATTGGTTAATTAATTATACATATACATTTATTTATTATTTTAGTTATGTAAATTTTAATTCATAACAGTGATCCACTCCTCTCTGGGACTGAAATTAGCAACCCCATCCAACCTATCTTTATATTGCAAACTACATAGTAATTCCATCTTCATAAATTGATCTTGGCCAAAAAACCCCAGTTGCAAAATTAAAAATAATTTTGTTGTCGTAAAAAGAAGAAATTCATTCTTGCAAACCCTAGTGATCTCAAATCTCTCTCTCAGAGCTATCTAAAAAGTTTTGATAGCATGTTAAATCTCTTAATACTAGCCCAAATTTATTTTCTCATGGCAATTATTTATTCACACCAATTTATTTAATTAACCAAATAAATTATGAATTATCGAAAAATAAAATCACTGGTATTTTAACCTCTAGAAATATATGCAATGGAAACAAAAATTTGGAGAGATTAATCACACATTCCAACAGATAAATACCCACAACAATTCTTAGTTATTAATTAATCTAGAAAATTAAGGTTTTCAACCCACAAAGTATTAGAAGGAAAAATACATATAGTGGAACCTGTAACTCGCCCACTACTAGATGAATTCAACCTCCTAGAAATCGACCTTCGAAGGAACTCGACTAGTGAATCGACCCTACTCTCCAACAAATCAAATTCTTCTATCAAATAGACCTCTTTCTCTCTTCAACCACTTAGCCCTGCAATCTCCAGTAACTTAGCCTCCTGTACACGCCCTCAAATCCTCATGTAATCTTCCTCCTTTGCACTTCAGTTCACTAAGCTACTCACACTAGAGAAAATCGCTTACTTTTGTCGTGTCTCCTCTCTTGTGTCTTCACTTCTTCCTTGGGCTTCCTTTTATAATCATCATTGAGCCCAAATCCTTAATGCTAACCTCCCTTCTAGAAGAACTTGGAGATCTGGTTGAGATCATTTCAAAATCACTTAAATAATTAAATTATTTATCCTTAGAAAATGACTTAATAGTCGACAATAATTAATTGACTTTAATTATTGTAATTTTCCAAAGTTAGACTTGGGAAAGAAGACAAAAATCACTTACTCCACCATGCAAGCACCTAAAGAGGCAATGAATCATCTTCCACCTGCTAAGACACCAAGCCTATACAAAATACCTTCTAAAGCTACTAGAAGCCTGAACATGCTTGACTTTTAGATTCAACCCTAGAGTTTTGGATTTGTTTTGTGCAGCCTTCTCTTCCTTTGTATATTTTTATATCTTTCACTAGCACATGCTCATATGTTTTGACTGTTATACTCCTACCTTCATCCCATGGAATAGTCCTACAAAGATATGTTCTCACATGATTATATGTAACAATGTTAGTTGTATGACAATGGGACCTGTTGACCACTATGTGTCAACTACCCATAGCAGTACACCCCCTTTTTCGCAAAAGGGATAGCACTCGAGCAACGTGTCCGTGCCTATCATCATCAGCCCGATCATATTGTTTTGTAAACCCAGTCTACATGTTTGAATTGTAAATAATCTTAGCAGAGTTGTGTCATGTATGTAAATTGCCTAGGTGGACCTAATTTTCTAGTGATAATCTACGTTCCGGAAGGTTTTTTGTCTCACCAATCCATGATCGGTAGAGTTTTCCTTCAACCTAACCCCAAAGCCGAAATAAATTTTGTCATTAGAATCTTAGGGGAATCCTAGTGTGTTGATCTGCTAGATTATATTCAGTCGCAAAACTGGGTGGTCTATGAGGGTCTATGTCAAATGGGTTTTCCCCCTTGAAATGTAAAATTGTAAAAGTCATGATGTAAAGTGTCTTGAGGGTTTGAAAATGTTTTAATCCCCTCATAAGTCCTAAGTCCTAAGTCCTAGGTGATTTTTCCAAAGGCTAAGTTCGAGGATCCTTTTAAAATTGAAAAATTAAAAAATAATAAAATAAATAAAATAAAATAAAATTTTTTAAAAATAATAAAATAATAATAAGTCAAATTTTTGAGTAAATAAATGCAGAATTTTAATTTTTTAATGTATTAAAATGTATTTAAAAATTCGACGAATGAGACTAAAAGAAATCTTGATCCTCATCGACGGTCGAGATTAGTTTGACATGGATCACTCGAAACTAGCCGTTGGGAAATTTTCCTTTAAATAGGGTGCTAGGAGTCATTTGAGATCAGATTGGATCTGAGAGTCTGGTGCTAAAGAAAGCTCTCTTGTAGTCATCTTTTGTGCAATAAAGAAAGACTTTGGAGTTAAAAATCTTGTTGGTGTTACTCTTCTGGAAATGTTGTAAGATCTTTTATTCTTTCTGCATAATTTTATTTTCAGCTATTGATTTTAGCTTGATGAAGATGGATTCAAGCACAGGTATCTTGTCTGATCTCTAGGGTTTGAATGATACTTTAGATTCTGAAATATAATGGCAGGTATCTCCATTTGATCTGGATTTCACTATCGTTTTTTCCCTCTATGTTAATGGTTGATTTTTATTAGAATATTTCTATTTTTGTTTAATGCTCACTCTTTTAGCTGTTGCTAAGTTTATTCTTTTAGCAGTTTCTTAGATGAAACTGATTATTTACATAGAAACTTGATGTTTCTATCTTTGTAAATATCTCTGTATTATTATTGAGTATTGTTGCTCAATCAATTCATTAACTCATTTGGAAATCCATATGCGTGTTTCGCACTGTTTTATGGTATCAGAGCTAGGACCCAAAGAGATTTCTTATTCTCTACATCCTAATCTTGTGAGTTTTTTCTGTCAATCCCTTCTAAGGTCGAGCCCTCTGTAAGCCAGATAGCCTTCACTGAGTCTTAGCTTCGGCTCTGCTCACTGTGATAAAAGCTTACAATCGTCTATCTCGATACAGAAGTGGATTCTTGGTTTTGTGGAATTACGAGAGCCAAGGGTTCTTTGTTTGTGCGAATTCCAGTTTTTCTTTTAGCAGAGTTAATCCCTGTTTGTTGTTGGCGTCAATATCAGAAGGTTACGTAACAGTCAAAACCCTACATTTTTAGTTCTGTTCTGAATATTATCGCAGTCGTCAAAACGGAAAGGCAGGAGTATCGCGTGATTTTTTTTACGCTATTTCACTAAGATCCCACTCGAACTGTTCGCTAGCCAGATTAAAAAGACGCGACTCACACAGGCTCGATCCGTAATTTCCATTATCCAGGCGAAGACGGCAATATCTGTTGTTTCAAGTGCAATAGCGATGAGCGTGTTTAGTATATGCGTGTGTCGCATTACTCCAGTTTGCGTTTACGGATCCGTGGTATATGCGTGTGTCGCATTACTCCAGTCTAGTATATGTGTGTGTCGCATTACTCCGTGTTTAGTATCTGCATGTGTCGCATTTCTCCAGTTTGCATTTACAGATTCGTCACCGGCGCTGTCGTATATGCGTGTGTCGCATTGTTTAAGTCTTTGCGTTTGTGGATCCGTCACTGGTGTTGTCGGACAGCGAGGCATCAATTTTTTTTCAGTAAACAAGGGTTCCAGTTTTCATATTTCGTGCCACGACTGTTCCAATTTTTCCGCAATCCGTGCCACAGTCACGTTATATTTTTTCTCCCACAGTCAGCACATTTTCATCTCAGGCAAACGATTACTCTGTATCAGTGATCCGTATCCTGTTTTACATGGTCCCAAACTGCTAAATTTTTTTTGGCGTACAGCAATTGGTATTTCTTCCTCAAAGAGCAATTTCGGGTTATTTTATATACCAGCATTTATCAGATTCTGTTCAGATCAGTCAGATCTCACTATCTTGAGAAACAGACAGATGGCTTCACTAACCAATCTAATGCTGGAAGGTAGTCAACGCTTCAATGGCACAAACTACAACATCTGGAAACAGAGAATGTTAACCATTTTTGAATATAGGCGTCTTGACTAGCTCGTTCTCAAAAAGGAGCTTCGTCCTGGTACAGTTGGCACCGATCAAGACAAGTTTGATGATCGAAATCGAGAGGCAGTTATGCTTCTCAAGCTCTATGTCGCTGATGATCTGTTACCACAGATTCCTTCTGGCAAGACAGCTGCTGAGATCTGGCAACAGTTGAAGGAACTTCACGAGACATCCGACAAGAGTAGAGCTTTCTTTCTCAAAAATCAGTTGTTCTCCATCATGATGGACGAACATATCTCTTTACAGGAACATCTCAACAAGATTAAAGACATTCGAGATCAGCTCGAAGCCATTGGTCGCACCATGGAGGAAGAAGATATGGTAGTCATCACTCTGAAAAGTTTGCCACAATCTTATGAGCATTTCATAGAAACTCTAAACATTACTGCCACTAATGTTGATCTAAAGTTTCCAGAGTTATGCACCAAACTCATGCAGCAGGATCGATGGAAACAACAGTTTGGTAGTGGTGCAGCATCAGCCTCCTCAGAAAATGCCTTTGCTGCCAAATATCAGTCATCTCA
>APFE031227968.1:237848-248216 GCA_000404065.3 Pinus taeda
GGCGTGATTGGTTTATTGACTTCTCACCTTTCAGGGATTCCATGGTATTTGGAGGAGGTGAAAAATACACAGTAGATGGCAGAGGTACAATTCAAATCCAGTCTGGTGGACACACACTTATCTTCCTGAATGTGTACTATGTTCCTGGGATGGAAATTAATCTGTTGTCTGTCAGTCAGATTATGAGGAACTCCCCTCATCTTGATGTAGTATTCAGTGCGCACAAATGCTCTATTATCGACAGGGAGACTAGCCTTACAGTTGTTGTTGGCCTAGAAGATCATGGTTTATACAGGCTTCTTGACACTGGTGATTTTCCAGAAGTGGCTCTAGCAGCTCGTGTTTCTCCCATCAGCACTCTATGGCATCAGCGATATGGGCACCTCAACATGCAGTATCTCTCTCAGCTTTCTAGGGACGGACTTGTGTCAGGATTACCTGACATTCAGATTCAACAGTTGGGCGTATGCGGCGCTTGTCAATCTGGCAAACAACATCGGTCTTCATTCACGAATGGAGAATCTTAGCGCGCATCTAAGGTACTTCAGTTAATTCATGTTGATATTTGTGGACCTATGAATACTTCTTCTATCACTGCTTGCAAATATTTTTTGCTTATTGTCGATGATTTCAGCAGAAAAATGTGGGTATATTTTCTCAAATATAAATCTGATGCATTTAGTATCTTTCAGAAGTTTAAAACCTTAGTTGAAAAAGAATCTGGTTGTAATATCATGACTCTTAGGACATATAATGGGGGGGAATTTTGTTCTTCTGCTTTCTCCAAATTCTGTGATACTCATGGTATAAAATGCCAGTTCACTACTCCGTACACTCCCCAGCAGAACAGTGTTGTTGAGCGCCGCAACCGCACGGTTGTTGAAATGGCTCGCTCTATGTTACAACACAAGAATGTTCCAAACAAATTTTGGGCTGAAGCAGTCTTTACTGCTGTTTATCTTCTTAACCGATCACCTACTCAGGCTGTTAAAGGGAAGACTCCCAAAGAGGTTTGGTCTGGTCGTAAGCCGAAGATCAATCACCTCAAAGTTTTTGGCTCAATTGCATATGTTTGGATTCCAACTGCTAAGCGCTCTAAGTTGGATCCCAAAAGCCAGAAACTCATGATGACAGGGTACAGTGATCATCACAAAGCTTACAGACTAATAGATATAGCCACTGGTCGTCTTAGCTTCAGTCGGGATGTGGTATTTGATGAAGACAGAGACTTCTTTCAGTCTTCTTCTTCTGAGCAGTGGTCTAAGGATCAACCACACAGTGTTCTTCTTCCAGTAAGCCCACCTGATGAGAGGGATGATGCAGCATCCGTGTTTGATCATACACTACCTGAACTTCCTCCGGAAACTAATCCTTCTCTTGCTGCTCCTATTGTTTCTGAACCTTCTTCATCTCCTCCTGATATTGGTTCCTCTACTTCTCGGCCAAAATGGTGGGCTAAAACCATTGGTGATCTCAGGGATGATGAACTTCTTGAAGGACGAACTTCTAGAAATAAGAGCAAATAGCAGTCTACAGTAAATTTTGCTCTTATGGCTAATCTACACAGTATCTTTGAGCCTCAAACTTACTCAGAGGCTAAGGGTATATCTGAGTGGGAACAGGCTATGGAAGCTGAATTCCAAAGTCTTCAGAAAAATCACACATGGACCTTTCTGATCTTCCTGAAGGAAAAAAACCCATTAGTTGCAAATGGGTATATAAAGTGAAATACAAAGCCAATGGAACTCTAGACAAGTATAAAGCTCGTCTTGTGGCTCGAGGATTCTCACAGAAGGAAGGCATTGACTATGAGGAGACTTTTGCTCCTATAGCCAAAATGAGTACCATACAGCTTGTCCTTGCCCTAGCAGCTCAGTTTAAATGGAAAGTTCATCAGATGGATGTAAAAAGTGCTTTCCTAAAAGGTGACTTACAGGAAGAAGTCTACATGACACAGTCTCCAGGATTTAAGATTGCTGGTCAAGAACAGAAAATGTGTAGATTAGCTAAAGCTCTCTATGGATTGAAACAAGCTCCTCGGGCTTGGTACATGAAAATTGACCAGTACCTGACAGATCATGGTTTTCAGCGGAGTCCATCTGATGCCAATCTGTATATCAAGCATACTAGTGATGATATCTTGTTTGTGGTTTTCTATGTAGATGATCTTATCATTACTGGTAGCTCTGCACATTTGATCCATGGGATCAAACAAGACTTATGCAGTACCTTTGATATGACAGACTTGGATCTTCTTCATTACTGCCTGGGGGTTGAAGTTTGGCAGACTGAGAATCACATCTTTCTCTCTCAATCCAAGTATGCCAAAAATCTTGTGGACAGATTCAGAATGCAGGATTGCAAACCAGCCACTACTCCTATGGAACCAGGGCTCAAACTTTCAGTTCAGTCATCCTCTCTTCCTGTGGATGAAACTCTATTCAGACAATTAGTAGGCAGTCTCATCTATCTTACTGCCACCAGACCAGACATCAGTTTTGCAGTAAGCTACATTTCCCGCTTCATGTCAACCCCTAAAGCTGATCATTGGATAGTAGCCAAGCGTGTGCTACGATATGTGCGTGGCACTTCTGATTATGGACTCCTATACACTTGCAGTTCTGATCCTATACTCAGTGGTTATATAGATTCTGACTGGGCTGGTTCGATTGATGATCGTAAATCTACAGCTGGATATGTGTTTAGTCTAGGATCTGGTGCTGTCACCTGGACTAGTAAGAAGCAGCAAGCCATGGCTCTCTCCTCAACAGAAGCAGAGTATCGAGGAGCAGTTAAGGCATCCTGTGAAGCAGTTTGGCTTCGACGTATGCTTGCAGATATGCATGCTTCCCAGACAGGTCCTACTTCCTTGTTTTGTGATAATCAGGGAGTGCTCAAACTCGCCAAAAATCTCGTCTTTCATGAACGAACAAAACATGTGGAAACTCATTGCCACTACATTCGCCAGCTTGTTGAAGATGGATCCGTTCAATTGAGATATGTTCCCACAACAGAGCAGCCTGCAGATATCTTCACCAAGCCTCTTGGTCCTGATAAGTTTGTAAAATTCAGGGGGTCTATTGGTGTTGTAAATAGATTGAGCATTAAGGGAGAGTATTAGAATATTTCTATTTTTGTTTAATGCTCACACTTTTAGCTATTGCTAAGTTTATCCTTTTAGCAATTTCTTAGATGAAATTGATTCTTTACATAGAAACTTGGTGTTTCTATCTTTGTAAATATCTCTGTATTATTATTGAGTATTGTTGCTCAATCAATTCATTAACTCATTTGGAAATCCATATGCGTGTTTTGCACTGTTTTATGCAATAGTTCCGTCGTCACAAAAATTCTGATAACATAGTTAATTTTCAATCAGCGATATCTCCCACATCCGAACTCCGATTCGACCCTTTTTTTTTTAAATTGGGTGATTTTTCAAGAGGAATCCAGATCTGGTATTTGTTTTTGTAAATTTTGTACCAAATGTTTCAAATCTGATCTGCAAAAAAATGAAAAAATTCCTGCAAAAAAATGAAAAAAGAAAAATTCTTCCCGCTTGGCCCAAGAAAATGCTCTGTGGAGGATGTAGCACATGCCTGAAGTTTGTTGAATATTGCTGCAAATTTTGAAACTGAAATATGCATCGAACCCTCATTCCCATGGAATCATAACCTGCTCTGATACCACTGATCTAAATGTGGAGGCTTCCACCCATATTATTCATCGACCCATGGTATTCATTCACCCATGGAATTGACCTGTGGTATTGTAACTGGAAAATACTATAAGTAACAAGTCACATATTGTAAAAGGAGAAACTGTCCGCCACAATGTAGCCTTTACAGTTCAGAGGCATGTAGCCACCACATCTCTTCTCAGAGATAAGCTACCATCGCCCTAGCTAGTTTATTTCCATCACTGTTTGTAAGCATATTTCAGTATTTTACATTAATGAAATGAAGTATTATTTCCACTGCATATCTGTGTTTATGGTTATCTCTGTAATTTGTTGCATTCCTGTTTAAGTTCGGATCATTGTCTTCATGAGAGATGGTTGCAAGAGATAAAGAGTTGGTCCCAATGAGAGAATTGTTGGTGTCTAAAAGGAAAAGGCACAAAGAGGTTTCATGCTAGAGAAAGAGGACCAAATTATTAGAAGAGGAGATTACATTTATATGATTTGGTGAAAGAGAAAATAAGAGTACAAATACGCAGGGGTATTTCTAGAAATAATGGATCTTAGAATCATTGAAGAGAAAATACAAGAGTATAAACCACAAGTAATGTGGAAATGCACGTTGGGTGTGCCCTACAAAAGGAAGTGAAGTCAAGAAGAGAGGTTAAGTGTACTTCATAAGGTTGAAATATTTTAAATTGTGCATATGCAATCTTATATGCATCCTAAAGAGAATGACTATACCATTTTGAGCAAGTTCTTGTATTCTTGTATTTGTCTTGTCTGAGTTTGTAATTTGTTCATTTTTTTCTTTGTTACTAATCTTCAAGGCCCCTAACTAGGCACATAATGTTTTTTTAAACACATCTCAAGAAAAACACCCCACACTTCACCTCATTTTTAGGATGGTACATTAGGTAAACCCTAGATTCGTTAGGGCACAAGGCCAAGTGAACAAAAAGGCTCAAAATTGTTAAAACAATATACTCATTAAGAGCTCAACATATCACTTATGGAAATTGACCCGAATGGGTTGAATCAAACAGTGAAAAGCAAGGAGTCTTTCACCATTAAGCAAGGTTCAATTATCATGAGGGTTGCTTACCCCAAAATCCATGGGGCACATTGAGATAGTGGTCAAACGTGTGCTTGCACCCAAAGAGATTAAATTAATGGTCTCATACCTTGTGTAAACTTATGTTTATTAAAGCCCACCCCTATGTCCATTTTGTAAGGACATATTCTACTAGTACAATTGGATTTTGAGGGCTTTGTTCTTTAAGGTGGCAAAGGTTCGAACTCACACTAGTTAGGAGGAGTCACCAAAAAGAATCCAACAATGTTCAAGGTTGAAGTGACCCACGTCAAGAGCGATTCTGTTAAAATTGGCAACTAGGGCCAAACTCCACATGAGTCATCTTATTTATGACAGCTGATATTTTTCTTGGATTCCTCTCTCTGAGAGGTGTAGGATTGATCTAAAGATCATTATGTTCTAATATGTACAAATGAAGTTATGAATTTATTTTGATTATGGACAAATTGCCAAGGTCGACCAGCAAACTCATGTAGGCTCAGAAGCCCAACAGTCACGTCTATTCATCCTCAACGTTATCCTATAAATACATGATGCCTCATCCTCATTTGGACATCACTCATCTTCACACATCTCTCTCTCCTCATCTGATTGGGTACGGATTTCTGGGCAGCTTCTCTCTCCACACGTGTGAAGGAAAGGACAGCAATTTTCTGTTTTGGACGTTGACCAGCATTGACCAAATTTCTAGAAGGGTTTGAACAATGTTGACTAGCCAGCATTGACTTATTTGACTGTGTTTTTGTTGAGGAAAATTCTATTTGGGCAGGCCGCATTTCTGGGCACAAAAATCAAGGCAACCCATATTGTTTGACCAGACTTTGACTGGTCAGAATTCAACTGTTTTGAGGGCTGTTTCATCTTGCTGATTGGAGGCTGAAGTTGACTGAAGTTGACCAAATCTTTGCGGGTCAAATCTGCCCTGATGACAAGCATTGACTTTTCTAGTTAGGGCTCTTTTGCTGCTGTTATAAATTATCAGAATTTGTAAATTGTATTATCTCTCTCTGCTGAACTATTTAAGACTAAAAGAAGATTTGATCAAGGGTTTCCCCACATTGGGGTTTGTCCCTGGCTGATGCCACATCTTGTCTACTTGTCTTGGTTTGTCTTCTATTGTTTATGTTTATGTTCTATCAGCATTTTACTTACATGTTTATGTGATTACTAAACTGAAATTGATATTGGGCTCATAAAGAAATTGAAGTAAAATTGCTCTAAAGCATAGAACATACCATTGTTGCCTAAAATTAACAGATTCCCAAGTGATTTTGGCTTAAATGCCCTTGGATCACAATTTCTTAGACCACATGCTAGTCCTACAGGTCACAAACATGCTATCAAACAAACAAACAAAAATAACTTGTGGGAATTGAACCTAGGTGAGGAGGACAACACTCTCCTCTCAACCAGTCAAGCTAGACCAAATTGTCATCTGAGCACACGATGTTGTTGTGGGCTCACTCCACTTCCACACCATGTCAAAGAAGAGTGACTTCCACATTATGATGCAATTGGAAGGTGTGAGGAAGTAGAGTAAATTGCAGAAAAATTGCTGCAGCCATGGCTACCTTCTCAAGTTTAGTCTAAGTATTTACTATATCCCATAGCAACCATGAGGTGGGTTTCTTTTAATGGTCAACAACCAACAATTTTGAAGGGCAATTTTCACATTAATTTTCTACCAAAAATCGTAATGGGGAAAGAAAACAAAAAAGGAAAATTATATTGACCGTAAAAACATTCTAACAATAACCTTTGTATTATGGATAGGCATCTTTACCCATTTTCTAGATGAGTGGAAGTCACTCTCAAAATGATACCAAACAATTAATTAATTAACTCACATAAAGATATCAAAGAACACAAGGTACAAACGTCAAAAAATTTGCACCCTTAAATACTATTCAATAAGCATTGAGATTTGACGACTCCAGCAATTTCGTATTAAATGGGCATGGGTTTCCTTACCTTGATTTAGAATTGCCAAGCAAGCACAAGCTCTGAGAACGCTGCCAAAGGTAAACGCATCAGGCTTCACTCTCTCTCAACGCATTTATCTAAATATGTTCAAGACCTCTTCTTCCAGCCCATCCCTCGCATATCCTGCAACGATAAGTATTCCATTGATTTTTTTGGATACCATACTAAATATATCCATAAGTTTTTTATCAGATTTGAATTAATTTGCCATAGAAGGAATCAAACTTCTCCATAAGCTCTAGCCGGATGAAAAACTTCGGTGCATATGACTGAATGAATGGAGTGTCAAAAGTTGCAACATGATCAGCGCTAGAACCTATGAATGCTGTGATATTTTAATGATCCATCACAACACCTTTCTTCAGCCTTTGATACCAAATACATGTATGGATTGGACCTATAGCATTGTTTATTAATCCTCATATGCATTTTTGGAGAAGTAGCCAGGGCAAAGTTGTAGATACAGATCTAACCACTTGAGCGGACTCCTCAAACTTTAAATTCAAAATGCTTGTATTTGTGACTGCCATCCTTCCATTAGTTAATGTTGACCACAGTCAGTAACTGGAAGCTCTATAAAATTTGGTAAGCTTCAACTATCACAGTGGTGTTCAAGTGACATAATGAGGACTACAACAGGCACATTGGTTGCCACATAATTATTGTTCCCTGTGCCACTGCAGTCACATTCCACAAGATAACGTTTTAAACATGATCTTTGTCAAGGTAAAGTTAAGCAAGATTCCCTATGTTTTGGAAAAATTTGTGCACGTAACAGGTACTTTCTCAAGGGTTAATATATGAAGACTATGATACCTGATATACAATTTCTTCAAGAGTAATTGCCCAAAGGATTAGGAGAAATGGCCAACCGTTGATGAAAAGTCTTGTATCCAAGCTTCCAGGGCTGTTAATATTTATAATAGAAACTTCAGTATCTCCATGTCCCAAGTTTCAGGCCCACAGCCCACTTATTCCCCTTCAGAGCATTAAAATGCTCCAATGTACGTTATGTTCATTTCAAAACTAATCTATTTCCAAGGAACTAATAATATAAGCACCAACATTGTCAGCCTACTTGAATATTTTGATTTTCTCCTTAAGCATTGCAATGTTGGCATAAGGATACCACACTAATCAATAGCCTTCAAACCTTCATTAACATAAAAATTCATCCTATCGAATCATATATTCACGCAAATAGTGGACACCAGAGCTTTGTCCATGGCCACTTCATCAAGATATTGAATTTTCATTCCCTCGGTTTCTTGATTCTGTAAAATATCTGCCAACAGTATGCGAATGAACTTTGTATTCTAGATTATTACCTTTTAGGTCATCCAAAGTAAATCTGCCATAAGCACCCTAGAAACTTTCCTCACACTCCCTCCAGGGTATAGCACCGCTACAAACTAAGCATGAAACTGCAGATAATAAAATACATCAATGCCTTGAGTTACAACTTTATCTGAAGTGTAATTGTGAAGGAAAAGGCTACAATTAGATATGTATCACCAATAATCCCCGCATGAACAGAGACCATCCTTGAAATGATGAAACCGACTACAATCCCTCACGACAATTTCACGTCCAACAACCTTGGAGATAAATTTGGTAGCAGAGTGGCAGTCAAGACACACTCGGAGGTTCTTGACTATTCGGAGTGGTGTTCCAGGGGGCAAGTTTATAACACCAAAAGCAATAGCCAGTTTTTCACTGTGGTGGCACAAATACTGTTCCTTTTGCTCCTCCTCCACATCATGCAACACGAATTTTGTGTTGGGCTTATAGCCTGCTTCTTTCATCTGGGAAGTCAATTCCTCTAATGTTGCATAAATATCCTCTGTCTGAGGATGTGATCTGTCTCGCACAGCAAAAGTATGCACCTTGTTCCTGACTTCAATCCAACTAAGTCCTGCCTCTTTCTCTACTCCCATATCATCCATCCTTTTCCTCATCTTTGCAACATCATCCCACCGACCTTCTGCGGCATAAATATTTGAAAGCAGCACATACGCTGAAGCGTCTTCCGGTGTCAACTCAAGCAAACGTTCTGCTGCATACAATCCTGTCTCGATATTATTATGAACTCTAGAGGCACTAAGTAAGGTTCGCCATACTGAATCCGAAGGTGCAAGTGGCATTTTATTAATGAAGCCCTTTGCCTCATCAAGAAGCCCAGCGCGGCCAAGAATGTCGACAAAGCAAGCATAGTGCTCTGCAATTGGCACAATGCCATAATCTTGACTCATCGAGTGAAAGTAACGGCGACCCTCATCCACTAGGCCTACATGGCTACACGCAGAGAGAACCCCAACAAACGTGATATGATTCGGCTTCACGCCTGCCTTCTGCATGTGTTCAAATAGTTGGAGTGCCTCCCTGCCACTCCCATGATACGCATATCCTGCTATCATTGCACTCCATGAAATTACGCTTCGAGCACGCATTCTGTCAAACACCTTCTCTGCATCTTCTATATTACCACACTTGCAATACATGGTAATCAGGGAATTTCCCACGGGGACGTTTGACAGCAAACCATGTTTTATAACTAGTCCATGGATCTGCTTACCTTGGTCTAGAATAGCTAGAGTAGAACAACCCACAAGAACATTAGTGAAGGAGAATGCATTCGGCTTCATACCTGACCTTTGCATCTCACTGAAGATTTTAAGGGCTTTAGTGCCTTGATCATTCTGAGCATAAGCCGCAATTAGAGCAGTCCATGAAACCAAATCTCGTTCAGGCAATTCGTCAAACAATTTATGGGCATCCTCAATGCAGCAGCATTTAGCGTACAGGTCAACAAGGGCACTTCCAACAAATATATCTAACTCAAGTCCATTTTTTATAACATGAGCATGGATCTCCTTACCTTGTCTTAGAATCGCCAAACACGCACAAGCTCTCAGAACACTGCCAAAGGTAAACTGATCAGACTTCACACCAGCTCGGTGCATTCGTCTAAATACATCCAAAGCGTCTTCCCCCTGCCCATCCCTCGCATATCCTGCAATGATGGTATTCCATGAGACCAAATTTCGCTCACACATTCTGTCAAACACTTGGCGTGCATACTCAAAGCAACTGCATTTGGCATACATGTGAATAAGGTGGTTACTGAGAATCATTTCTGTACTGAATCTGGATGTTTTTATGATATGGGTATGGATCCTCTTGCCTTCCATCAAGTTATTCAATCTAATAGAAGTTTTCAAGATAATAGAATATGTATCTCGGTTTACCTGAATTCCTTGTCCATCCATGGTAAACAACATGTCGACCGCATCCTTTAGTCGGCCCTCTTCACACAGAATTGCCACTTCGTCGCGCAGCGTGAAATTGCATATAATGGGATCTCGTTTTCGCTTGAGAACTTGCGGTGGGTTTGATTCTGTTGAGAGGGCCGCTGTCATATCTCGCGGCAAATAACCAGAGTCGCGCAGAGTTGCAGGCTTAATTCTAGAAGCATAGTGGCGCTCACACTCCAATTCAATAGGAGGCTGTTGGGCTGGAAGAGTACATTGCAAGAACATAGCTGTAGCCATCGCTGCCGCTCAAGTTCAGTCTTAATATTTGAAGTACTTTTCTCTTGCATTCACATTTA